>PVIA01004255.1:0-143502 GCA_004024845.1 Tonatia bakeri
CTCCTATAAGTCATCCTGGCTTGCTCCTGGACACTTTCCCCGCCTGCTTCCTGCTTTCCACGCAGAGGCTGTGGGGACCGTCTCCGAGGTCCATCACTCTGTACAGCATCTGCCCATTGGCAGGATGGCTTCAGGCCGAGCTGTCTCCCTAGATTCTTGCCACCCAGAAGGCCGCAGGCTGGCAGCCTCTCTCCTCCAGGTGGGAGCTGGGGTGGGGCGAGGTCAGCGATGAGGGCTCGGGGCTTCTGCTTCTGCCCTTGCCTCCCAGCTTCAGGCAGCCATGGAGTGATCGGCTTCCCCTGAGGTTGGCAAGCTCGGAAACTGCAGCCTCCGGCTCCCTGCAGGGCAGGGTCAGTTAGAGGGTGGAGGAAGCGATGCTATCTGCAGGCTCCCTGCAGGCACGGTTCTCCCAGGAGGCGGGAGTGTCTGAAGTCTCAGCTCATGACGTCTGCAGACTTAGTCAGCCGTGGCCTCTAGTTCTTTTGAAACCTGCCCAAAGCCCCACGTGGCTAAGTGACTGAGGTGGGGGCGGGGAGCAGGCAGCAGAGGGTATCATGAGGATCCTGGCCAGAGGTCAGCCTTCGGGACTAAAGGTCAGACCCCTTGGGCTTCAGAAAGGGGGCAGCTGGAAGTTACATCCTTCAGCCCCTGCCTCTGGGCCCACAGAGACTGAGATCTAAAAGAAAATGAAAAGAGGCGTTGAAGAAGCATCTGACGTGTACCTGGAACATAGCGCATGCTCCACGGGCTGTGAAGCAGGCAGCCATGCCTGCTGTATGTCACCAGCATGAGGCAGGGGATCAAAGCGGTCCCGTGAGTTCGTGCGCTTTAGGGGGGCACCCAGTGGTCCTGGGGGTTCAGGGAAGCATCTGAAGATCTGAGACCTGAACTGCATGCAGGGGTGTGGCCTGGTGCAGAGCTAGAGTGGTGGCGAGGCGGGAGAGCAGAGCCAGAGAGGAGGGGGTGCCCAGATCTTGAAGGACCTTGAGCGCAGACTGGGAAGTGGGGCTTTATCCAGGAGGAAGGCAAAGGGGCTCTGTGTAATGGGTCACTGGGGAATCTGCAGTCCCGCTGTCCAGAGCTTAGGAAGTGAAAGTGACCCCCATGGTCCTCACCAGGGTGCAGCCAAGCTTCTGTGAGGTGGGGGCTGCTGCCAGCTTCCCTGGATAATCTGCCAACCTCCTTCTTGGCCTTGTGATCTCCTGGCCAGGACCCCCCAGGTGTCCCAACCCTAGGGCAGGTGTTAGGTCTGGGGCCTGGCAGAGGTTGTCCTGGACAATGGCCCTGCACTGGGGAGACAGCTCCCCCGCCGAGGACAGGGGAGATCTGTGCACCAGGAGGCCGGGTCCCCTGGCCTGCGTGCGCCTCAGTCTGACTTGGGGAGCCCTGCCTGCCTGACCTTCCTTCTGGTGGCTCCGGCCCCCATAGTTGACCACGTTCCCTGCACCCCACCCCTTCCTTGCTGGGGTCTCAGAGCACCTTCCTGGCTATGTGGATGGCTCTGAGGGATGTGGCTGATGAGCTCCTCTACGTGCGGCCTCTTGTCCGGCATGTCACACCTGAGCAGGTGCTTGAGAAAAGAAGAGTAGAGGGGAGAGCTGACATTCCCTGGGTGTCTTCCTTGTGCTCATGCTGTGTCATGTCCGCACACGCAGCGTGTCCACTCAGACATCCGCTGGACACGAGACACTTGCTCCAAACCCTACTCCTCCCCAACCCACAGCAGCCTCTGCTCACAGCTCCATCCTTCCTGTCACTCAGGCCCAAACCCTCAGGGTCCTGCTCAGCTCCCGCCTCACAGTCTGTAGGCAGTCCTTCCACAGGTCCCCTCCTGGCAGACTCCTCCAGAACCCCACCACTTCCCAGCCCCACTGTTCCCACCCAGGCCCGAGACACCACCACCTCTCTCGGGACCTCTGCGTAGCCTCCTGCCCACATAGTCAGTTCTCAACACCACAGCCAGAGGGAGCCATTTAAAATCTGCTGTGAGTGGGATCGCATCACTCATCTGCTGGAACCCTCCCAAGTCCCAAGGGGCCTCGACGTGGTCTGTTGTGCCTGGCGCCTCCTTTGCAGCCACACAGACACGTCTCTCCAGTTCTCACTTCTGCCTCGGGCCTCTGCTCGCGCGGCTGCCTTGCTGACCTGCTTCCCCAGATTCCCCATGACCAGCTTCCTCCCTGGGCCTACTTGGGGCCTTTCCAAGAAGACACCATCTCCTCAGGGAGGCCTTCCTAACTGTCCTGGTTACCATTGCCATGCCCCGTCCCTCCTTCTGGCTTCATTTCCCCCATTGCACTTCTCACCACCTAACGTTGCCTGTTTTATTTGCTTTGTAGTCGTGCTGCCCCTCCCACCTTTGTTAGAACGCAAGTACTGTGAAGGCAGGAATGAACCCTCTGTTTTGTTCACAAGACTATCAGGGTCAGTAACGCTTCCTGGCACATAGTAGCCGTTCAAGAAATAATTGTCAAATGAATGACTGGAGCCAAAGTGAAGAGATTATAGAACTCATTCACCATCAGACAGCCTGCTAGTGGCAGCACCAGAATCTAGACCTGGGTCTGTCTGGCTTCTGATTCAGAGTGGGGGTGGAGGGAACCTGGAGGAGAGCAGAGCGCTCACAGCCTTGGCCACCGGGAGGGGCAGGTGGAGGGCTTTCCAGCCAGGAGAAGAAAGGAGTGATGTGGTCTCTGAGTCTGCGTGCTCGGCCACACCAGGAAATGGTCGCATGATTCTGAGCAAGTCAGTTCCCCTCTCCAGGCCTCGGCGTCCCCCGGGCCAGCGAGGGGCTGGAATGGGGATCTTCCGATAAGGTTCCAGGACTCCAGCCTTTCCTTGTCGGGGGCACGATGGCCTCTGGGCAAGTGGCGGTTTCCTCCTGGCCTGACTCCTCCTTCCTCCTGTGCCATCCACTTCTCTGGGGCCAGCAGGAAGTTCTGGGAGGGCCGGTGTGCGCCTGGGAGGAAGTGACAGGAGGCAGGCTGAGGACTTTTCGGACTTACCTGGGCAGGGGGCCAGGAGGAAGGCCTGCTGGGCCGTCTGCCTGCCCGCCCCACAGCTCCTGAGAGGGCTGCGCTTCCCCACCCCCACCCCACCCCAGCCAGGCCAGCAGCCCTGGACGCCGTCTCCCTCTTCCCCTGGCACCAGTTGCACGGGGACAGTCCCAGATGGCTCTATGGCCTGGGGACAAAGGCCACACTGTGCCCAGCCCTGGGGCGGCCTCAGGCTGGGTCACACTGAGTCCTTCTGTCCCCATATGGGGGTGGGGGCAGACGGCACAAGGTGACAGGCCATTTTCCCATCTCCCTTCCCCCTTGACCCCCTAATCTGAGGAGCTGACTCTCCCAAGGGAAAAGTGACAGAGGCATCTGTGTCTTGAGCTATGGGACAACAGGCCATTCACTGCCCAAGCTGCGCTGTCACACCCAAGACCCCGCTGGGCTCAATGCCCCGATTGTCCCCTGCAGAGAGAGGCGGCTACTCTCGGCTGTGGTCACCACCCCTGCCCCCTGTCACCATCCGGAAGTCCGTCCCCACACCGGACCTCTATCGGTCCTACACCACTGACAGCCACTTCCTCCTGGTCTCTCCTCAGGCCAGGGAGACCAGCTGGTCCTTAGCCCTCCACATTCCCGGCCCCACATTCCCTCCTGAGTCAGCTGTCCCCAGTTTCACCCTCCCTCTGGCTCCCTGTCCATCATCCCCTGCCCTGCCCAACCCAGCTGGTGGCTCCTTGCTTCTAACTGAACATGAAGAGAACAGGTACAGGCTAGGACTCCTTGTTCCTGCCGAAATTGGGGGCCTCTCCCCCAAAAGGCTTTCAATGAGCTCCCCCGCCCCTCCCACACGGGCACGAGCAAGGGCATGCGATGGATGGTGGTTACTGATGGATTGCCGAGTCACAGGCCCATCGCCCCACCCCCTAAATCTCAGGCTGCAGGTCGGCTTTACGGGGGCTCCCTGTTGTTAGAAGTGAACATGGCCGGCCCCTCTTAGCACTCAGAGCTCAGGGAGCCCAGGGCCTGGCTCCGCCCACCCCCACGGATCATCATGATTGAGCCCGGGCTGTCCGTCTGTGCCAGGCGGACGTTTCCTTCCTTTCTCGGGGCTCTCCTGCACCTGCCCAGCTCTGAGGAGTCCCCGCCTCAGCCAGCGTGGTGGCCCAGAAATCCAGACAGGTCACTGTCCCTCACCTGGGCCTCCGATGCTTCCCCACCATGGCTCCCTGTCCAGATCACTGGGGACGCTTTCTAGTTTTTGTGTTTTGTGTATTTCTTTTAATCCACACCCGAGGACATGCTTACTGATTTTGGAGAGAGGGAGAAAGAACATCAATCGGTTGCCTCCTATGCGTGCCCTGGACACCAAGCCTGCAACCCAGGCATGTTCCCTGACCAGGAATCAAACCCACGACCTTTTGGTTTGTAGGACGACTCTCCAACCAACTGAGCCACAGCGGCCAGGGCTGGGGATGTTTTTAAAAGCTGCTCTTTCCCGGTTGCTACCCTCAGAGCCTCATTTCCAGAGTCTGAGGGTGAGACCCAGGAACCTGAATTTTTTATAGAATGTCCTGGTGACACTGATGTTCAGCCAACATTATAAACAATTGACCCATGTACTGGGGACATCTCTCCTGTCACGCTGGGAAGTGTGAATCCACAGGGAGGGTGTGTCTGTGTCCCTTGACACTGGAACTCGTGTGGCCCCTCTGTGACGGGTCCCCCCGGGTTGGCCGCACACAGAGTGCGAGGTGAGGTTGCTGCGGGAATGAGCTCCGAGGCAGGGCGTCAGGAAGGTGCAGGCCGACGGGCTTGGCCAGGGCAGCTGGTAGGCGAGCTCTCAGCTGCCTTCCCATCTGAGGAGGCCTCCCAGCCCCTGAGCTCCTTGAAGAGGGACCACGCTCTACTCACCACTGTAACCACAGTGCCTAACACAGCACCTGGCCCATGGTAGGTCCTCCATCCTCATTTGCAGAGCTGAACTGAGTGAGACTTCAGGGCCCACTGACAGGGAGGCTTAGCTGGCAGTGCAGACCCAAAGCCTGCATTCTGAGAGGTGCAAGCCTGAGGTCGGAAGTGCCCAGTCTCAGGGCTCAGGGGAGATGGGGGCCGAATTTAGGTGCGTTGGGGGCAGCCAGGAACATTCAGGGTCCTTTCTGGCTGAGGACAGAAGGATGTGATCATTAAGCAAAGCAAACACGTTACTGACCCATAATCCCTTAAACCAGAGGATTCAGGAGGTGCCTGGTTGCCTTGGCAACCGGGTAGTGGCCAGCGACAGTGCTGAGAGCATCCTCTGGAATAGGCTGTGCCTGGTGCATGGGTAAAAGCTGGGAGAGGGCACAGGGTGGCCCCTCCCATCACAGGACTGGCCCCAGTACCTTCTTGGCAGGTGAGGGTGGGGGCCCTTGTGGGACCTCTGGGACCCAGCCCCACTGCAGCTAGGGGGATGTGGGCAGAGCAGGATGAGAGGGGGGCCACAGCGGGAGCTTAGGAAACCATGGAGGGGAGGAGGGACAGCCCCAGTCTGGGTTTTCAGGGCAGGATGGAGAAGAAAGCATCTGTGGAAAGAAGTGATACACAAGTCTCGATGGGAGGCCAGCAGGGTGTCCCCTCTCTGAGAGGGCAAGAGGGCTGAGGAGCGGCAGTGAGAGAACCCCTTTTGGCTGGGGAAGGGCACCAAGGGTGAGCAGAGAGGCCCACCCCTCCCCCACTGTTTTCTCTCCTCCGGTTCCCTCTCTGTTTCCAGCCAACTTCTGTGTTTCCCCTGAGACTTTCAGCTGCCCCTGACCTCCCAGATTTCAGCTGGAGAGATGGGACTGGGCCAGCTCAAATGCACACCCCTCCTCCCTTGTCTTTTTCCTCTCTTTTCTGTCTCTTGGGGACCCAGGACAAGCCAAAGAGGGACCTCCAGGTATTGGTAGTAGATGAGATGGGGTTTGGACCACTCTCTGTCACACTAATGCTTAGCTTCTAGGCATCAATTAATGAGGCTGACCGGCTGCTGACGTGTCCAAGCTTGTGCGCACAACTTGGTAAAGAGCTGCTGGCCAGAGGGCCACCTGGTCCTTGTGCCGTCCCTGCCATGCAGGCTTCCTTGTCACTTCATGCTGCTATCATGAGCAGTCCTTTGTGGGTTTGACTGATCCAGACTGTGAGCATTTCCCCAGGGCAGGGAATCCTGGGGGCACTCCCAGTGCGGCAGAGGGCCAGGACGTCCCCTCCGGGAGCTTGAACCCTGGCTGCTGAGTGCAGCATGGCAGAGCATGCTGGGATAATGAAGACTAAGGCCTGGAATTCACTTTGGGGGTCAACTGCCCCCCCACTGCCATTGTCTTGTTCTCATGGCTGGCTCTTCTCACTTCTCCCTTCTCAGCACCTGCTGCCTGGTCCCTGCTGATCATGAATAAGATGAAGAACTTTAAGCGCCGCTTCTCCCTGTCCGTGCCCCGCACCGAGACCATCGAGGAGTCCTTGACTGAGTTCACAGAGCAGTTCACCCAGCTGCACAACCAGCGCAATGAGGGTGAGGGGGTGCGGCCTCCCGCCCTGACATCCCCCCAAAGCCCCTCCTTGCCCTCCTTGACTGCACCTTCACTGCTGGCCTTGGGGGAGGATGGAGGGAGGACACAGACCCCCTTCCCCCTTAGGACAGAGGTGCAGGGTGGGGAGCTGATGCCTCTCCCTCTCAGACCTGCAGCTTGGTCCTCTTGGCAGAGACCCCCCGCCAGACTCCAGCACCTTCTCCCCAGCAGACAGCGGGGAGGAGCCCGGGCAGCCATCCCCCAGCATGCAGTGCCGGCGGCAGAACCAGCGCCGCTTCTCCATGGAGGTGAGGGCTCGGGCTCAGGCTCTGTCCCGTGGGTGTGGCAGCATGCGTCCCCTACTGTGTGCCCAGAAGGGTGGCGGCCTGGGATTCAGACTTCATGGGTCCAGTTTCTAGCTCCGCCATTGATTAGCTCCGTGACCTTGAGGAAAGGTTCTTAACCTCTGTATGCCAGAGTCTCCTTGCGTTAAAATGGTCATTGTGAAGGTTAGGTGGGTTAATCTACGCCAAGTGCTTGGGACATTCCTGCTAAATAGCAAGGGCTAGACAACTTGACTGTTGTTCTTATGACCCGTATGTGTGACCCAAGTATGTGAAAGGTGTGCTTCCAGAATCATACTGTCTGCAGGGATCTCAGTCTGCAGATGGTGATACTGCTGGCCCAGAAAGGGGAAGGGGCCTCCAAAGGTCACATAGCACCTAGCCCCCCGTGCATTCACGTATGTCTCTGAGCACATCATTGAAGTGGCTGTGAGCCTGGGGTCACAGCACGTGGCTTCACCCTGCTGGGGTGGCTCTACAGGGAAAGCCGGCCCCAGGGTGAGGAGCGAGGATCCCACAGCACTAGCTACCCTGGAGCAAACACTGGTGTCCACGTCTCACCCCGACCACTGCAGGACATCAGTAAGAGGCTCTCTTTGCCCATGGACATCCGCTTGCCCCAGGAATTCCTGCAGAAGCTACAGCTGGAGAGCCCGGACCTGCCCAAACCACTTAGCCGCAGGTCCCGCCGAGCATCCCTGGTGAGTCCCAGGATGGGCATACACATCAGCCCTGCAGCAGGTTCCCAGGAAGTTCCTGAGTGTCTGGCGCCACCTGCTGGTTACAGCAGATCCACATAGACCTACGTCCTTGGTCAACATTCACTCCATAGATGGATCCCACCAGGGCTGGGGCTGACCCCTAAGCCTCCTCTGGGCCCCAGGGTCTCCAGCGGGGTGAGATCAATAGGCCAGCTGGTACATGCTGCCCATTCCTGGCTGCCTGTCAGGTTTCCTTGGGAGCATCTTCCAAAACACAGACTCCGGTCCCCACTCCAGATACCCACCGTGTCAGACTCTCTGGGTGGTAGGGCCCAGGAATATGTATTGTTAAGAGTTGAGTGTCACTGAGCTAGAGGAGGTGTGCTGATGAGAGAGGCTACTGGGGCAGTGGGTTCTGAACTGGACATCGAGGTACAGCAGAGAGAAAAGACAGTTCCTGGAGCTGGTAGCCTGAGCAAGATGGAGACAGGCGGGGGGAGGTGTGCTGAGGCCTCCCCAGGCGCTGGGGCCCTGGGCTCCACCGCCGCCCGCCAGGGCAGGAAGCAACTCCCACCTGCACGGGCTTCCTCCTGCGCCACAGGGACCAGGGGGAGGAGAAGAGGAAGGACTTGTGGCTGTCCTCACCCCTGCGAGCCTCAGTTGTTCCTTCTTCCTGAGGGTGCCTCAGTACCTGTGCTCCTGGAAGCTGGAGCTGGGGAGGAGTCTCGGGGCTGCTGGGGCCTCGAGCTCATAGGACCCTGTGTCTCTTCCTCTCAGTCAGACATCGGCTTTGGGAAACTGGAAACGTACGTGAAACTGGACAAACTGGGGGAGGTAAGAGGCTGGCTTTGGTCCTCTCCGGGTAGCCAGGCAGGCTGGCTAGGAGGGGGATGGGTCTCCCCCACCCCTCCCCGACCTGCCCTCTCCCTGCACCTGCCCCACAGCGGCACACAATCATGGCTGTGCAGCCGGGCCCAGCCTTTGGGGGGTGCTGAGGTGGGCCCGGGTCCTGGAGGGGGGCGTGAGGATGGAGTTGTCCATGGGTCCTGGGCAGGATCCAGGCTCCCCCTAACCCCCCAAAAATATTTCTTGTCCGAGTTTGAATCCCAGCTCTACTGTTCCCTAGCTTGGTGACCTTGGGCACATTGTGTGACCTCTCTGCACCTGCCTTCCTTTCTTTGTCAAATGCAGCTCGTAACAGTTCCCCCTTACAGAGTAGTTATGCAGATTGAAGAGGTCCCTATGATGAGCTTGAAGAGGTCCCTATGATGAGCTTTTATACAGCAAACACTTAGTGCCTGGTGTGTAGTTCAGTGCTGTTAGCTGCTTCTATAGTCACTGCCCCAGGCTTTCTCCTGGAGGTGGGGGTGGGCAAAGGTTTACAGAGAGGAGGAAGAAGGCCCTTTCCCTGCAGAAACCCAGAGACACCTACACATAAACATCAGCCTCAGGAAGAACCAACTGGCATCATAATAGAGGGGCAGCTGGCCTGGGAGGAGTTAGGGATGGCTTCACAGAGAAGTGGAGGGAAGAGAAGGGGGAAGGGCCCTCCAACTGAAGTCACAGTCGCAGCAGAGGCACAAAGAGGGGGCTCTGGACAGAGGAGAGCCGGACCTGAGTGTTGTTGGGGCTCCTGGACTGCTTTCCCAGGGCACCTACGCCACAGTCTTCAAAGGGCGCAGCAAGCTGACGGAGAACCTCGTGGCCCTAAAGGAGATCCGGCTGGAGCACGAGGAGGGGGCGCCCTGCACAGCCATCCGTGAGGGTACAGCACCCTAGGGTCCCCAACTCCTGAGCACTCCTGGGAGGAGAGGTTCATCGGCTAGAGCCCTGGCGGGAGCCTGGGGTGGAAGGCCACTGCAGGAGTGGGGACAGGGGTCTGACCTCAGGAAGAGAGGGCATGAGGGGCACGTGGGGCCCCAGGGACCCAGGTGGGCCTGTTTCCCCACAGTGTCTCTACTGAAGAACCTGAAGCATGCCAACATCGTCACCCTGCATGACCTCATCCATACGGAGCGGTCCCTCACCCTGGTGTTTGAGTACCTGGTGAGTTGGGACCTTCTCCCCCTTGTGGTGGGGGGGATGGCAAGGGTGATGGAGACGGGCGTGCCCCAGGCCTTGCTCTACAATCCAGTTCTCGGATATTTCCGGATAGGAGTGAGCCAAGGCCCAGGCTTTGGGGCAGCTCGGAGCCAGGGACCTGTCCCATTCCTGGGCTTGGGCCTTAGCCAGGGAGGGGCTTCTGGCCAGGGGTCAGGACCGGTCATGGCTGAGCCAGGCTCTGTGTTCCAGGACAGTGACCTGAAGCAGTATCTGGACCACTGTGGAAACCTCATGAGCATGCACAATGTCAAGGTGAGGGACCCCACACGTTTAGGCCCCTGTCCATCTTGGCACCCACCTGTTTTCAAGTCCAGCATGGGAACCCACTCTTACCACCAGGGATTGGCTGCTGAGGTTGCTTAGACCTTCCGTGTAGGACGGAGGGAAGGAGCGGTGCCATTCAGAGAGGGCGGGGCCCCTTGTTGAGAGCCTCGCCCACCACACAGACACGTACCCTCGGCCACCCCCTGGCTGTGGATGCAATATAACCCCTCCCAACTCTGAGCATCAGTTTTCCCATCTGTCCGATGAGAGCCTCAGTCACTTGCTAGGATGAGGGAGGCCTCTGGGGGAGCTCAGAGGATGAATGATCTCTGGTGTGTACCGGAATCAAGCACTTGCACGTGGTGGGCTTCCTGGCCCGTTGTGGCCCCTCAGCTCCCAGGCTAGAGAACCATCTGTTCCCCCCGTCCTTCCCACCTCCTCTGCACACCTGGTGCCCTTGCCTCTGGATGGGGTTCCCTGGGGTGATGGGGCTGTGGGGTGGGCAAGGCAGTGCTCCAGGTACCTCACCCCTGCCCAGTCCCTGTCCCCATCTGAGTCCCAGCCGTGGGGCAGAGGTGCAGGGTCTACCAATGGGACACGTTCCCACCTTTTACTGTCCCCCTTCTCTTTTCTCCTGCCTCAGATTTTCATGTTCCAGCTGCTCCGGGGCCTTGCCTACTGTCACCGCCGCAAGATCCTGCACCGGGACCTGAAGCCCCAGAACCTGCTCATCAACGAGAGGGGGGAGCTGAAGCTGGCTGACTTCGGTGAGGACGGGAGTCCCCAGGGCCAGGCAGGGGTCGGCCAGTCTCCTTAGAATGCGAGTGCCGTTGTGAGGAGAGGTTCAGCGACCTGTCTGTCCCTAGGGCTGGCCAGGGCCAAGTCAGTGCCCACGAAGACCTACTCCAATGAGGTGGTGACCCTGTGGTACAGGCCCCCCGACGTGCTGCTGGGGTCCACAGAGTACTCCACCCCCATTGACATGTGGTGAGTGAGTGTCATGGGACCTGGGGCAGGGAGGCCTTCTACACCCTAGACTCCCCCTCGCTGCCCAAGTCTGCCTGTGAAGGGCAGCCTCGCCTCCTGTGGCCAGGAGCCGTGCGGCAGCCTGTCGGACTAGCTCTTGAAGGATGAAGTCTGCGCCACATTGGGGTTTCCTGTCTCTAATTAGACCCTCTAAGCCATGCTTGTGAAACCCCCCCCGGGGCCCCCAGAGGTTACAGAGGGCACAGGAGCCCCCCCCCCCACCAGTGAATGTGACAGCCCTTCCCCAAGCATCAGTCCTACTGAAAGTTTTGGAAAGAATATATTCTTAAAACGAGCATGGATATTGTTTATTGTTGTAGGGTGAATTTTAAAACCAAAGTGCAGGTTTCACAGGAGCGGCCCCTGCACCCTGGGCTGGGTCCTCTAGGAGAACGGGGTTAAGGCTTCTCTTCCCGTGGGAACGCGCCACGTGGAAAACGTTTGAGAACGCAGCTTAGAGAAGTGTCACAGAGTGACAGGGGAGAGCGGTCAGAGCGTCCTGGAGCCCGGAGACGCCCCCAGAGAGGGGCTTCAGTGGGGGGCTGGGCTGTGCTAGGAGCCCCTGATGTCCTGGACCCCCGTGCCAGGACCCATCGGAGCCGCCGTGGGGCAGGGCGTCGCAGTGGAGCAGCCCTCGGAAGGGTGGGTGCGAGGAGGCCCAGCCTGACGCGCCCCTGCCCCTTGCTCCCGCAGGGGCGTGGGCTGCATTCACTACGAGATGGCCACAGGGAGGCCCCTCTTCCCGGGCTCCACAGTCAAGGAGGAGCTGCACCTCATCTTTCGACTCCTCGGTCAGTCGCCTGCGCTCCCCCAACATGGCCACTAGGGGCGTCAGAACTCTGTCTAGCCCTGGCGCATAAAGGGACTGGGAAGAGCGGCTGCACCTGTGGCCTTGGCCATTTTCTGCCTCACCCCTATGTTGCACGTCTCCCATTCACCCTTGGCCCTGGCTCCTTACCATGCCTCCCCACCTTCTTTTGTCTCCCCAGGGACCCCTGTAGAAGAGACATGGCCTGGCGTGATGGCCCTGTCTGAGTTCCGTGCCTACAACTTCCCCCGGTACCTCCCTCAGCCGCTCATCAGCCATGCTCCCAGGTAGCCTGCCTCCCCACACCTCTCCTGCCTGTGGTCCTGGCTGTCCCATCTCGAGGTGACCTCCAACCCCGCCCTCCCCACCTGCCCAGGCGAGGCCTGTGCCAGCTCCTTCCTCCCACAGGTTGGACTCTGATGGCATCAACCTCCTGACCAGCCTTCTCCTGGTGAGTGTGCCCTCAGCTGGGTCCAGGAATGGGCACCAAGGACTGCGGAAGCCCTAAGACCCCACTCTGGCCCTCTGTCCACCTCTGTGCTCATGCTCACGAGTCTGAGCTGCCCCCCACCCCTTACCCTCCGCCCCACCCCCAGCCAGGCCCAGAGGAGCGCCAGTGTCCCCAGACTAGAGCGGGTGCGCTTCTGAATTCAAACCGCAGTGCAAACCCACTCACTAGCTTGGGCAAGCTACAGAACTTGTCTGTGCTTCGGTTTCCCCAGCGGCAAAGTGGAATTCATCAGCCATGTTTTATAAGACGGTAGTGAGGCTAAAGTGAGGTTGTGGACACACTTCATATGGGGCGTGGCATGGAGGAAGCACACCACAGAGGATGCGTGTTGTGTTCTGTAGTGGTGTTACTATTATTAAAGTATGGTCGTGGTGGCTTTAGCATCTGCATTTCCATCCCGAGAGGAGCTCACTCTCCTGAAGTCCGTTTCTGGTTTTCTCCTGGTGGGAGGTGGGAGCAGGCACACTTGACCCCAGGGGCTTCTTGGCTTAGACTCAAGCCCCTCCATTTTGGCCGTCTAACTTGGCATAGGAGTAGCTCTTCCCAAAGGGGTCCCTGCAGTCCCCCAGCCGGGACCCAACAGACCCCTGTGCCTTTCAGTATGAATCGAAGAGTCGCATATCAGCAGAGGCAGCGCTGAACCACCCCTACTTCCGGTCTCTGGGAGAGCAGGTGCATCAGCTCGAAGACAGTGAGTGTCAGGGAGAGGTTGGGGGAGGGAGCAAGGGCACCCCAGAACCAGGAAAGGTGGCAGCAGGTGTGAGTGGAAGAACTATAGCAGAAAGGCCAGAGGCCCTCGGTCCAGCTGAGCAGCCTTGGGCACATGACTCCCCCTCCTTGGGTTCTCATTGTGACTAAGGGGCCAAACTGTGGCTCTGAGTTTCTGCCTGAAAGGCCTAGTTAGCTGCTCCTGGCCAGTCTTAGCTGAAGGGGTTCCCCAGGCACAGGGTGCACCCAGCTCCAGGTACTTGATGGGCGTGTGGGCCGCAGGCTCGAGGGGCAGAGCCGGCTCCACTCAGCTCTCTCCCTGCCTTCCTCCCATCTCACTGCAGCTGCCTCCATCTTCTCCCTGAAGGAGATCCAGCTCCAGAAGGACCCAGGCTGCCGGGGCCTGGCCTTTCAGCAGCCAGGTAGGGCCTTGTGCCTCTGCCACCACCCCTTACTGCAGAAGACCAGGACAGGCTGCTCCTCCCTCCGGAGGAACAGAGATGGGGCCCGGCAGCCCCTCGTGTGATGGGAAATCAGCACGGCCTCCCTTCCGGGGGCCCGTGGGGAGCAGGGAAGGGGTGGGTTTCCCTATCTCTGGCTCAGGCTTCCTCCTCTAGTGTCTCCCTCCTCAACCCCCACCCCAGACAGAACGGGCTGCATCTAACAAAGCCCTGATGAAGGCACGTGCTCTCTCTGCTGCGTTCTCTGCCAGTCCTGGGCTCTCCAAGTAGCCTGCGCCCTGGAGAGCTGTGCTTTGTCCCTAAACCAGCTGATGGATGGCCTTGGAAGTGCCAGGCACTTTCGGTGCATCGTCTCTTTGAATCCTTAGAACCCCTTGAAGGTGGTACTGTTAGTGCTCCCCAGTCAATGAAACTGAGGCTGTGAGCGGTTAAGAAACGATTTCATGCAGCTCCTGAGTAGCCAAGACAGGACTTGGGTCCAGGACTGACCAGTTTCCAAGCACGTGTACTTGCTCGTTCTATTTACAGCTCTGGAGCATGCCCCTCCCCCCGGCCCAGCCTCATCCCTGCAGCCTCCCTCTTCCCCTCTTTTCTCCAGGTCGAGGGAAGAACCGGAGACAGAGCATCTTCTGAGCTGTGCCCACCCGACTGCGGCTCTTGGGATGAGAGGTCACACTGACCACAACTGCAGGCAGGAGGGGGCTTCTGCGGCCCTCGGAGGACTAAGAAACGAGGGCTAAGGCTGGCCCAGAAGACGTCTTGCAGCTCTGCTGGCCACAGCTGGGTCCTGACCCTGCTTCCCACATGTCTCCCCAGTGGCCTTTGCCTGGACACCAACCCCTCCATCACCTGCCCTAGGAGGAGGTGAGATGGAAGGGAGGGACCTTGGACTCTTTCCCACCTCGACGTCCTTGGGCATCCACATGGGATCCACAGGGACAGGAGAGTCCAGCTGCCAGGCCAAGCAATGTGCCCTGGACACGGGCACCACCACACCTCCCCCAGAGGCCCGCCTGTTTCACCAGTTTGGTGGAGCCCCTTACGAGAACCTTGGAGCTCACACACCTTTCCCCTTCTTCCATTCTCAGAGCAGGAAGCAGTGTGGCCCCTTTTCTAGGACCCTGGAATCCTCGGTACCAGTGTGTGTGCCAAAGCCCACCCCCCACCTGAGTAGCAGGTGTCCCTGTAGCAATAGGGGAACAGCAGCCTGTCCCCACTCCTAGTCATCACCCCACCCTGTTCACGTTCCCCCTCCTTGCCCGAGTCCTCCCATGCTGCTGGATGCCCAGCTGAGTCCGGAGACGGCCTGGTACGGCCAGCTGCACTCCTGTGCCTCCGCTGCCCCGCCCGTCTCCTAGGCTGAATGGGACTGCCTGAAGGTGGAGGGTGGCCGAGTACTCACTGCCCTGGGAGCTCTGGCCCAGGCTCCTACCTGTGCACCCTTTCCCGAGAGCAGCTCCTGCTTATCACTTCCGAGTGCTGATAAGCCAGCCCTGGGCCAGGGTCCTAAGGACAGCACCCAGATATGCAGGGTCACCCTGACATTGGTGCCAGCCTGGCCTCAGTTCTTCAGGGCCGGCACAGCCTCCCCTGTCCCCTCCTTCCCAGCCCGTGGGGCCCTGTCCTTGTCACACCCAGTCCTGGTACTAGCCTCTCCAAAGGGTGGTCACGAGAAGGCAGATGTAAATGCCACGATGACGTAGAGGAAAGTAGGATGGGACAGGACAGGCCTGGATCCTGAAAGCCCCGCCCCAGGGGGCTGGGAGTATGAGGGGCCTGGGCTCCTGAAGAAGGTACTCCTCAGCACCCCTCTGGAGCATACCTGTTGTATCTCCAAGGGCACCTCCACACTTGGCCGAGTCTTGAATAGCCAGGCCAAGCGGGGGTCAGGCCCGACCCAGCCCCACCCCTCAGCCTGAGGAGCAGCCCTGGAGGGTCTCTGCCTCCCTGTGGGTCCCTCCACTTCTCATCCAGGGTACTGTGAATGTCCTGTGACTCAGCCAAAGACAGGTGACATATTTAATTCATGTGCTGAAGGGAGCAGGCATTCACATGCAGAAAAGCTGAATTTGACAGATTGATGCCAAAGATGGAGGCCTTCTCCAGGTCTCAGGATGCGGGTAGGCTTGTGTGTGCGTGCGTATGTGTGTGTATAAAGCACAGAGAAAGTTAGATTTGTGTGTGTCTCTGAACCCACCTGGGCTGTAGGAGGGGTGCCCTCCACCCTCCCTGCTGTATTTTGGATGCTGCTTCATTTAGGACAGGAGGTCAACTCTGGGTGTTGTGGGTGGGCGAGGAGGAGGCCTGCATCCAGCCTTGGCCCAGGCGGTGCCTGAGGCCAGGACAGTGACGACGGGGTCCTGGGAGAGGTCTGCAGTTCTGTCTGCTGGAACCAGCCCCTGTTCTCCCCCAGCCAAGTGGCTCCCTGACTTCTTGGGAGGGAAGAAGATTCAAGAGGGTCGACATAGTGGATGGCCAAGGCCAGGGCAGCAAAACCAGGTCCAAACCTCACAGTGATTCTGGGCCATCTGGACTCCAAGTCCCTAGGGCTGCCCAGACCGCCTCTTCCCCCGCATCTGCCTGCGGCCTCCTCTCATACACATCTTGCACAGTCCTCAGCACCCTGCTCTGTCCCCAGCTCAGTGCTCGGAGAATGTGAGGCCCCTGAGCCACTCCTGACCTCCCTGTTCAGCAGAGTCATCTGGGGTGGCTGCTTTCCGGAGGAGGAAGCTGGTACTCAGAGGTGGGTGTTGTCTCCCAAGGCCCTGGAAGGAAAGAGCGGACAAGGACTTGATGCTCGGGCCACCAGCTCAGCAGCCCAGACCTCATCCTTTTGCAGACAGCCAGTCTCCAAACTAAGACAGTCCGTGCTCCGTGAGAGGGCAGGGGCCAGGGAACGCAAGGTTGGGAGTCAGAGTCAGGCCTTGTAAGCCGAGTTTGGAAGGAGATGAATGGGACCCAATGTCCATGAAGCTCCGTGCAATGTACCAGTCCGTACGCAGAGGCGTCTCCTGAGCCTCACGACCATCCCATTTCTCCCCCTTTGCAGGTGAGAACAGTGAGGTTCCCAGCCTTAAAAGACTTGTCCGGGGTCATGGAGCAAATTAGAATCCCAGGTCTGTCTGCCATCCCAGCCCTTGGTCTTCAGGGAGGAGCGGGAGTGGAGAAGGGGGAGGTGCAGACAGTGTGGAGTCCCAGGAACCTGGGCAACCAGGGTAGGATCTGGGGCAGACCCTGCTTTGCTGGAGCACCGTGCAAGACCACCAGTGAGACAGAGGCAGTGGCCACCCGCCAGTTCACAGAGACCCCTGCCCCTTTAAGAGTCTTCCTTGGGGGCCACTGATCTTGCTATCTCAGCTTCAGGCCTTTGCTAAGGCTCATATGGACTGGGGGACTTAAGAAGCACTCTGAGTTTCTGCCCTAGAAGCCTGGGGAGCTCAGCTGGACAGGCTTACACTATGTAGTTAGTGTTCAGAAGCTTTCAGTGGGAAAACGAAGGTTTCAGAAAAGGAAGCTGGAGGGGCCTGGTGGCTGGTTACCACCCTAAAGGGCAGAACTGCGAGGGCTGCCAGCGGGTTCTCCGGCAGCCACACGGCCACAACACAGGGCCTGCGGCCTGGAGCCCTCTGTTTCCTGGGCACCCCCCACCACCCCACTGTCACGTCCTGCCTCCTGGTGGCTCTTACAAACGGGCCTGCCCCATTCAGTGGGAATCTGGGACTAAAGTCCCCTTTAGCGAGTCATTTCCCCCTCTGGCCTCACTTTGCCATCTGCTTATGGCATGGGTCAGGAATGCCCAGGCACCTGACTGGCCCTTCCTTTCACGTGCCCACTTGCAGGAGCCCTGCAGTGCCTGAGGGAAGGTCATGTTTGCAAGGGAGGTGGTGGCACCAGATCACACGCTGGGTCCTGACCCACATCAGCTCCCACACAGATGGGACCTGGGGCTGGCTCTGCCCTGCCCCTCCTTCCCCACTGCCTGTGGGCTCCCAGTCATCCTGCCCCTACGGTCTGGTGTGAGTCCAGTGATCGGGGCTAATGCCCAACCATTTGCTCTGCCCTGCTAGGCTACCTGGGCTAGCCAAGTGCTGGACACTTGCCAGACCTCCTCCCTTCCTTCTTGAAGCAGCTCAGCCCCTTTGGCCCATCTTTGCCCTGACCCCTGCTTCCAGTCTCAACACTCCACAGCACTCCATGAGCCCCTCTGTCTCCAAAGCAAACGGTCGGCACCATGAATTGGTCACAGCCAGGCCCTGTGCTGAGCATCAGGACACTACAACGTATGACTCCACCCTCGCCTTCCCGCAGCAGACCCGCTGGTGGAGATGGCCTTTCCTACAGCAGATTTTCATCAAGCACGCACTGCATGCCAGGCACTGTTAGGCACCAAGAATGGGGTGGTGAGCAAGACCACCATGTCTTCACTCTCGGAGCTTAGAAAGACACCACCTAGAAGAGCACACGGTGCATCGAGGGGTTAAGTGTGATGAAGCAAAACCAAGCTGGGTCAGGGAGACGCAATGGAGCCAGGTGAGGGGCTCCTCTGATAAGTTCGGGGTGAGCCCCGGGGTTCCCCGAGGACAGAGTATCCGCACAGCTGCCAGCAGAGCGGCAGAGCCGGCTCCCACCTCACCTGGGGCAGCGGCTCTGCCCAGGAGGTCCAGCAAAAACCCATCACCCAGGTTTTCTGCTGGCAGGACCAGGCATCAGTAGTTTTTGGAAAGCTCCCCAGATCCCCCTGATGTGTGGCCAGAGTTGAGAATCCCTCAGGCAGGGTCTTGTGGGGTGTGGGAGGGGCTCTGGATTTCTTTCTGAGATGGGAAGCCACTGACCTTGGTTTTTCCAGGCTCGAGAGGCAGACAGGAGCTGTCAGGGCCCAGCTCCAGGGAATTTGTCCCCACTCTCCCCAGACCGGACGGGTAGGGTGGAGGGCAACTCCAATGGGACGGCAGATACCCTTTGTCCACTGCCTTCTGTGCTCGTCCTTTCCTCTCCCTGCTGCCCTCCATCTCTCCTTCTACCTGTCCCCCTTTCCCACTGTTCCTGGCCTTTCCTGCCCTCCCCTCCTTCCTCTTCTGGGAGTGGCCCTGGTCACACTGACACCCAGAGAGCAATCCTCACCCAGCCTCTTCCCCGGGGAAGAAGACTCTTCCTCACTGTCTGCCCCAAGCCTCACTCCCCAGAAGAGTTTTCTTGATGTCCAGCCTTATCCCTCTCTCCTGCCTACTGGTCCTTGTCCTCGGATGGCAACACGAGGCATGGGTGCTGTGGCCGTGGCTGTGTGGTGGGCACGTAGCGCTGCCCTCCCAGTGCACTCAGCCCTCCTCCTTGCCCGAAACTTCTGGGCCAGCCCCTCATCTCCCCATCTCCTCCTGAGCGCTTTTCCTGTCTCATCGCTCGTCCAAGGAGTCCTGACTCTGCGCCAGGTGGTTCCAGGACCCAAGATGCACACAGGACTGACTTGGCCCCCTCACAGGCACTCTGCACCCCAGAGTCCCCAGGATGTGGTCTTTGCTTCCTCCTGTGAGGGCGCAGTCACCTGGGGGGGGGGGAATTGTCCCTCAGTCCTTCTCCTAAAATTTACCATTTTTTTTTTAAAAAACCTCAGATACAACAAAAACTCTTCATGCCATCTGTGTCTTCCCAAGAGGAGGGACCGGCTGGGCACTGGGTTCCTGGGGAGGAGTCTCGCACATCCCAGGCTCCAAAGCACACAGACCTAGGTTCAAATCCCAGCTCTGCTGCTTGAAAGCTGTGTCACCTCCAGTGCATAACTTAACCTCTCTGTGCCACGGTTTTCCTTTCAAAATAATAGCGACAACACCTTTTTCACAGGGTGGTAAGGATTCACACCACAGAGCGCTCTGTAAGCGGTAGAATTCACATCTCCCTGCACACACCCACCCCCTCCTCCAGCACAGAAATTCCAGCTTTGCCAGGGGAGCCAGTCCTGGCACTAAAATCGGGTCATACTTTTGCTTTTCTTGCTTTCTTCACCCTTGATAAGATCTCCATTACAAGTACATATTAAGTGTATTCTAACTAAGTGATTCTGTGAGGCTTTAAGAAGAGGACCTCTTCCCCGAGTTTTGTCTCTAGAGAGTTTCACGTGCAGCTGGTGGAGTGGACATTCGAGGAGAGTCAACAGTAAAAAGCATCGGGTCACAGGTGTCACTCAAAGTGGACCAGTTGCCTTCTGAGATAGTGAGCCCTCTGTCCTGAGGGACATCCAAGTAGGGGCTGGGAGACCACTTCGTGGGAGCTCCGGGGGCATGCACTGCCGCTGGGAGGCCTTACCAGGTTTCAGAGGAAGGGGTCACTTGAGGTCAGCCTGGTCTGTGCCTGGTCTGACCATGTGCCTTGGGTCTCTCCTCTGCCAAGAGGGCAGCAAGGTATGACGTGCCGGTGAGAGGCGCTGCCCAGAGAAGCCGAGAGATGCAGCTTCTGGGCTGGCAAGCACCCTCCCCTTGGACTTCAAGGTGCCTGGACCTCTTCCCGCTCTGGCCGCTCACTTGGAGGCCAGACTTCCTTGGCCTTTCAAGGCCTGGGCCTGACTAGGGTGTGGGAGTGAACTAACCTGGGATCCCTAACCCCGGAGTTCATGAGGGAGGGAGGGCTACTGCAGGGAAGAGGGGATGGGCCCAGGGGTTCAGGCCAGTTCTGTGTCCTGCCTTGGGCAGATAGATGCAAGGTTGCCCTCAGCCACCTGTGACCTACACCTCCAGACAAGTGCTGTACTTGACAATGAAACTGGCTGCTCAGCTTCATGGTGCCAGAAGAGCAGGGAGGGTTGGGGTCCTTAAGCAAGGGAGGCAGTACAGTGCAGGGTCAAAACTCAATGGCCTTGGCTTGAATCCTGGCTCTACCACCTCCCAGTTCTGGGGCCACATGCCTCAGTTTTTCTTCGCGAAATGAGGTGACCATAGAATTAGTGTGGAGGTGGAGTTAACATATGGAAAGCTCCCAGAATCTTTGGCTACATAGAAAGCACCATGTAAGCGCTGGCTGCTATGTCACCCCAGGTCGAAGCAGGCCTCACTCACTAGACAGGGAGAGAGCTGCATGGGGCATGGGGATGGATAAAAGGCCTTCTGTCTATGGGGGGCCACCCGTCTTCCAAACTGCCACCAGACTTCAGAATTTCCATGTCTCTTACCCTAACAGATGTATGTGTTAGACAAAGACCTGTGAGCTGAACAAACATTATCTAAGTTTTAAAAAAATTCAGACATTTAAAAAAAAAATCTCCTTGGCCCAAACTACTCTGTGAAACACTAAAGATGCAGAAATAATTCAAGAGTGCTCTCTGTACAAGGAACTCAGAGCCTGCTCAGGGCCAGATAAGTCCATTGCAGAAATAATAACAACAATGGCTTCGAAGTGGGCTCCTTTATCTGTGCTCTCCAGATGCCCAGCGATAATCCCAGTGGTGCGAGCAGCCGGCCAGGGCTGCTCCTTTCTGCCGCCCTCCCTCCCCCTCCTCAGGCTCTGCAGGGGCCGTGGGTCTTGCAGGCCTCCGAGAGTGAGTCAGACCTCCACCCTGGGGCTCAGTTCCCAGCTGTGAATGACACGCATTAGCCTCAAAGTGAAACGTCTGATGTGCTGGGAACCTGCCGGAACCCACTCTTCCCCAGGCCCTCCCTTCTCTCCCCCCTGCCTCGAGATCAGACCTCTTTGCAAGTGAGTGTCCCTTTACAGTCATGTGGTCTTATTCCTGGGCGTTTCCAAACCCTACCTGCCCACCCCTCTTTCTTCCTCCACCCTCCAGAATACACAAAAGTATGTGGCTAAAAGCCGCAAGGAGCTTCTAGACACCTCACTGACCGTCCCACTGCTGTCTCCAAGGGGCAATGCTCTCCCAAGCAAGGTGCCCAGGGCCTTTGTGCCCAGCCCTGACTGTCCCTCCAGCTCCGTGTCTGAGCACCCACTGCACACTCCCCACTCTTCCTCCAGACCGAGGTCCCACCTGTCCCTGAAGGTGCTTTCTCCCTCGAGCCTTTGCACCCCCATCTGTGCACGTTCCCTCTGCAGCCCCAGCTCGGTCAGACGCACTGGGCCTTGGCCGGGGGCCTTCTCCTTGCTGGGACTCGGGCTGCTGTCCCTACAGTGAATGGGGGGCGGAAGACCTTGGGGTGTCCTCCCTGCTCCCAGTTTTACATAAACCGGTCTGTTCCCACTTCAGCACTTTGTAGGAGCCATTTCCCTCTTCTCTGAAGCATACCTCAAACTCTCCTCCTCCAAGAAGCCTTTCTTGATCAATTGCATGAACACTACAGGCTCGGTTCTATTGGCACCAAGCAGGCCTACAGCGATGCCAGAGCAAAAGGCTCATGAAGGCCTTTGCCCCTCATAACCTCCATTGCCCAAATAGACGCAACCTAAGGGAAAAGTCTGAGTTCTAGGTAAGACCTCTAACACCCCCCACCCCAGCCCTGCCCCCACGCCTGGCAAGCTAGAAACTCTAGCAGTCGGCAGTCCACACTCAAGCTTTGCACTGCCTGTCCACCCTCTGTCCTGGTCTGGGCTGCCCGCTGCCTGGGCCCGAAGAGTGCTATGCTCTTCTGGGCGTGAGCTCCCTCAGGTGGGCCGCCCCACCCCCAGTCGCTTTGTTAGTAATGACACCAGTCGGTGACCTAGTGATTCCTTTATAAATGTTGAGGCATTTTCAGGCACAGTAGCCCATTTTGTTCTGAAAACACCCTGTGAGGTTGACCGGGCTGGTACAAACACACAGTTCATGGATATGGAGACTGAGGCCCTAGGAGACCAAACCCCTTTGCACATGGGCAGCGAAGTGACAAAGCCGGTGTCCCACCAGACCCGCCCGCCCGCCTCGCCGAGCTCTGAACTGCTGTGTTTGCCAGCTCAGATTTTCATTCGTTCTAGTGTCGGGGCTGTTGAGCAGTGGTCCTGGGCCGGCAGCCGAGCCAGAATAAGCAGATCGGACTTCTAATCTGACTCACCCAGCTGGTTCAGTTGTAGCCAAGCTGGGGAAATTTGGTCACATTCCCACTTCTCCCCTTCCCCTCATCCACAGCTGCTATCCCCGCCACCTCCAGCTCCGGGAGCCCCAGGGTGGGGGCTGGGTGGGGTCCCAGGAGGATGTGAGCCCATGGGTGGGTGGGATGTTTTTCCTACTCAGCATTGTTCTGCCCTTCCCATTGTGTGGGCCGAGAGCAGGACGTCACCAAGTCGCCTGGCAGGCTTTCATCAGAGCTGGGAACATTTCCGGAGAGAGCTGACCTGTTATGAATGGCTGAAGCTTTTCCAAAGCTTTAGCGTTCCCCTGGATCGGCCATACTGGGGGAGTCAAGGAGAGGAAGGACTCGGAGACGGCCCACTCCTGGCAGCAGCTACAAGGCTAAGGGTCCCGGGGACCTTGGCAGACCCGTGGCTTGCCAAGAGGCTTTTCACTTCGGCATGAGGGGTTTGGGAAGGCAAAGTAGAGGGGAAACGGGGCGTGGGAGTGGGAAAGGGCTGGTGGATGAAGGGCTTGGCTAGCGGGTGTTGAGCCAGAATTGGTATTTTGTTTACAACCTCTGACCCCAGCTTGAAATGGCGAGCACCTAAGGATGGGAACGGACCTAGCTGTCTTTGAAAAGCTTCCTGGAGCTCTGCCCGGAGGAAGTGCAAGGTCAGAATTGCTTTAACGCAGCTCAGTGTTTGCCACGGGGTGAGCAACGCTCCCTGTTCTCAACCCACAGCTCTTCCTTCCCGGGGAAGGCGTTTCTTCACGCACCCTCCCCTGACCGCCCGCTGGGCGTGCCTCCAGAGTGGTTCCCCGGTGCCACGTGCATCGGTTTTCTCCTGGTTTCATTTAATGCCCACAGCAAGACCAACAGTCAGGTATAGCCCCCCGTTTCTTGCAGATGAGGACACTGGGTCTCCAGACCATACAGCTAATTTTGTGGCAGATCTGGGATTTGAACCCGCATCTGTGACACTCCAAAGTCCTTGCTGTGCAGTGGGAGTCCTCAGACGTTCACATGCATCAGAATTGGTTAGGATGCTGGCTGAGAATGCAGATCACTGGGCCGTGTCCCCTCTCCCCCATTTCAGTTCAGTGAATCAGGGTGGGAACAAATAACAGGTGACTCTGAAGCAGTGGGCCACGGTTGAGGAACACTGCCTTGGGGGCTGGCTCTGTTCTATGACTTAAGCCTAAAGAGCAGCATCCAGGTCTGAAAACACAGGGGGAGCCCCAGGCCCCTCCCAAGACCTCAAGAGGTGGCCCTGTCCCCTCACTCATCCCTCGGAATGGATGAGTGAATGGAGCCCAAGAGCAGCAGCCTGGAACCTCTAAAGGCAAAGAACCAGTTCCACGGCCTAGAAAAGTCTCCCATTGTCCTCTTATCATTTTTAACCCACAAGAGGGGAACCAGAGCAAACAAATCAGGGACAAAGGGGCCCTCATTTCACCCCTCAGCTGTTTACGGACGCTGCCAGTGGAAGGGGCTTGGGAGACACCTCTGAGGCCCAGAGATGCTGAGCACGGCAGGCTTCTCAGAGCTGGGCGAGTCAGGAACCTCTTGCTGCGAAATTACGTGGGTTTGCTAAGAAGGCGGAGTCCTGGGCCCCACCTCCAAGGTCATAAACTCTACCGGGAATCTGCATTAAATGCACTCCCCAGGCAATTCTGAGGCAAGTAAGGTTTTTGATTCTGGAAGGAAAGGAACTCATGAGGCCCAAGCACCAGAGCTGCAGCATTGGCAGGAGAGCCGGGTGCGGCTGTGGATCGGTGGGAGGTGTGCCACTCTTAGTGCGCGGGATTATGGGTTTAAAGCATTACTTGGCCACTCCATGGTCCTGGGCACACGACCACCCCCCTGAGCTCAATTCCTCACAGGCCTAAAGAGGATAATCTGGTCCACATCAGCACACGGCAGGGAAGACCCAGTGAGCACGCAGTAGACGCTGCTCAGCCAGCACCAGGTGTGTGGTGAAAGGAGCTTATTCAGTGTCTTGAGGCGATGCCAACAGAGGGCTCCCAGCAACCCCCAGTGGGCGCTGACCTGCGTCGCTTTGCTGGGGAGCCAAAGGCTCATTGGGTACGGGGTCAGAGCTCAGAATCAGGACTCTGGACTAGATGGAGTGGCCCGGGAACCCCTCTGAGGGCCGAGGGTCAGGCTGAGGCCTGTAGGTCAGGTCTGCAGGGTTGCTTGTACCCTTTTACTCCCCTGTCCATCCACACCCAAGGCCCTCAACTTCACTCCAGAAGGCCATACCAAAAGCAGGGGCTCTGCTGGGTCAGCTCTGGGCACCCCCTCCCCAACCTGCCCTCGCTGTTTCTCACCCTGTTCCCTGCAGTTGCCTCTGCTGGGCTGGGGCGTCTAACCAGTCCTGCTCTCCTTTTCCTCCCTCCGCCCTGGGATGGCCCTGAGGACCTGTTTCCTTCCTTGACCCTCATGCCCTCTTTAGAGGCTCCTTTTCCCTCCGCACCTTAAGAAGCCCACAGGCACCCTCAGGCCACCCGCCAGCTCACTCGTGGGGATAAACCAACTTTCACCCAGCAGGTGGAGTGGGTGCGCGGAGCCCTCATAGGGACGTGCGCTCCTCACAGTGAGGCGCCAGGAAGAGGTGCAGTGGGACTGGCAGAGGGCCTCTCCTCTGGCAGTGCAGCCTGCAGGTTAAGAGCACAGGCTTCGGAGCCAGAAGGTTCAAGTCTTGGCCAGGCCATTCACTGCGTGAGCGATCTTGAGCCACCTATGTCACCTCCCTGTGCCCCCATTTCCTGATGTGCAAAACACAGATGTAATGGACATGCCCACTTCCCTCACATGGGGAAAGCACTCGGAAATGCCTGGCACATAGTAGACACTCAGTGAATGTTAGCCATATTGCTTATTGATGCAAGGATTTTGAACATGGGGAGATTTTTTATAGTCTGACTTCACAGGTCTGCCTGTGTGTGCCCAGGGCCATGTGTCCACCACATCCAAGGTCAGCTCTGGCTGCCCTCCCTTGGACGTGATGCTGTGGATGGAGCTGTGGCCCAGTTCCCAGGCAGGGATTTATTCTCCTGGTAAATCTCCTTGAGAATAAGGATGGGGATGAGAGCCTCAGAGGCCGGATTAGGGGACCACACGAGTATCTCTTAAGCCAGGATGTAGATGGACGGGCAGAGCGTGACATCTGCTCCGCTCTGCCGCTTCCTTTACGCGCAGCTCCCACGTGGACTGGGGCAGCTTACGAACCACTGGTTCTCCGTACACTGAGCACTGGGGAGAGTGGGATTCTCTGACAGCTCTGCTCTTCTGCAGGAATCGGAGAGGAGGCGAGAAACACACTCAAATCCTCCAGGGAAAGGAGACGGATGGTGGGGTCTGCTTTAGTCACTCCTCCTGCCCCATCTCCTCCCCTCCCAGCTACCTGCCCTCTGGATAGGGGCAGGCAGGAGGACAGGAATATTCCTGGGGTAGGAAGCTTGGGGGGATGTGGAAGTCTCTGGGGCAAATGTCACCTCATCTCCCAGCCCCACTTGCTCCAACCAACGTGAAGAAAGCCTCCTCTCCCTCCCTTCTCCCTTGGGCAGACCAGCTATCCTGGGAGAGTCCTTTTCTCTCAAGCTGGACCACTGGGGTTGGTCCAGGACCGTTACTGGTTCGGAAGGTGTAATGCTCTGCAGAATGCCGCTAGGTAGAGGGTCTTGCCAGGAGGGGCACAAGACTACAGCTAGGCCAGGCAGAGCACAGAGGTCACACCCCAGAAACTCACACCAGCAGAAAGGGGACACCCAAGTGAAGTGAGGACTGCAGCCAGCAGTAACTGTAGCATCTCTAGCTCGCAGAGGCGGGAGGAAGCAGCCAGAGGACTGTGGGGCCGCATGTCCCAGAGTTCACCTTGAGTCAGGGCTGGGCTACACCTGGAAACTCAGTGATTCATAAGACAAGGGCCACACACATGAGGAATCCAGTCCTGGGGAGAACATTGTTACCTGGGCACAAATGAGGGAGCCACTGATTCTATCTGGGAGGGGACATTTGAGCCGGACAGTGCAGGCCGGTTCCCATTTCTGCAGGCCAGGGGAGAACAGCCAAGAGGCCTTGTTCAGGAGTCACGACTCCTCCCGTGGGGGGCAGCAGGGATGATGGAAGAGGAGGGAAATGCAGACAGAGGCCTCACATTAGAGGGGCTGGGCTGCATCCCATGGACCGAGGGAGGAGGCAGCAGACAGGATTCTCTCCTGATTTTTAGAAGACATATATCCCTATCATAAAAAATTGGGGGCAAAACAGAAAAGGGGTAAAAAAGAAACTCAAAATCACTCATAGGCCAACTACCCAGAAATGACCACGGTGAACATTTTGGTGTTTTCCTTTCAGATCCTTTTTTATAAAGAGACCTTTATAAAGAGCACATAAGACAAATGCAATATGTAGTATACAGGCATATTACTATAGCAAACTCATCTTTCATATTTAAAGATCATGTTATATTAGAACTTATTATGCATTGAGAGAATATATAGATTAACATTTGTGCAAGTTATTTTACAGGGATGGGCCAAAGTAGGCTTACAGTTGTGAGTATGTGAGTTTACTCTTGTGTTATTTATTAATTACTATATTATTTATTTGTATCACTATTTTGGCCTGCCCCTGTATAATAACTTAGCATAATAAATGTGCTTTTTAAAAAACTAAATTGAGATGTTACAAAGGGAGAGTTTCACATTTTATTTATTTATGCATTTTTAATAGACAATACACTCATGTGCTCCATAATTCAAAAGGCACAAGAGTGTATACAGTGAAAACGTCTCCCACCATCTAGTCCCCTCCTTGGACTCAGCAAGTATTGCTGGGACCTTCTGGGAATTTTACGCACAGACAAGAAGGTAAACGCATTGGTTTCTCCCCCTTTATGCAAACGCTACACAGGTGCTAGGCACTCACTCTGCACCCTTCAGTTTTTACTTAGTATATCTTACGTACTATTTCCTATCAATATATAGTTTTCTCACTTTTATGGCTACATAATATCTCATTATATGGAGGTACTGTGACTTATTTAGCAAGTGTCTTCTAACGGTTGGGTTTCTACACTGTGTTGCTTGGTACAAGCCCTGGAATAAGTCACTGTGTACCTGTCATTGTGCACAAGTTCAACTCTAGCTGCGGGATAACTTCCTGGAAGCGCAACTGCAGGTCAAAGGGCAGACGCAGCTATAGTTTTGATGGGCATTGCCAAACAGCCCTCTGTAGAGGTGATACTAATTTTTTTTAAGATTTTATTTATTTATTCTTAGAGAGAGGGGAAGGGAGTGAGAAAGAGAGGGAGAGAAACATTGATCAGCTGCCTCTCATGCGCACTCCGACTAGGGACTTGGCCCACAACCCAGGCATGCGCCCTGATCGGGAATTGAACCAGCAACCTTTTGCTTTGCAGGAAAATACCCAACCCAACTGAGCCACACTAGCCAGGGCGTTACTAATTGCTTTAAATTATCCCTCTCTTGACGTAAATGAGGGTTAAATTCAGGTCTGAATTCAGAGTGAAAGGAGACTGGATTAGAGGTGGGCAGGCAGGGAGTGAGGAGGCCACTGCAAGTGTACAGAAGGAACTGCTCAGAATTAAATGATGGGTCAGGACCACGACACAGAGGCAGTGCATGGGGCTGCAGCCATAGCTTCAGGAAAGTGCTGGACGTAGAATCAACAAGACAGAGACACCAAGGGCATTTGGATGGGAGAGGGCCCAGGTCTCTAACGGGGCAACTGGGTGGACGAGGAAGCTGTGCCTGAAGTGCAGAGATGAGCGAGGCAAAAGCAGCCAGAGAGGAAGGAGTCCCCTGGATTTCAGGGCCTCAGCTCCCCGACCTGTGGTGGCTTATTATAAGGCTGAAACTCTTAACGGGGTTCACTCTCCTACATCGAGGAGAATGACCTTCATTCTGAAAAAGGTAAGAGCCACATGAAGAGGAAATTGAAGATTTCTTTTTAAAGAGGAGACTATTGGCCACATGTGTTTGCCATTTCTCCATCTGTGATCCCACTAAAGTGATAATTAAGCAATAAAGAAAAGTACATTTGCCTAAGGGTGAGGAGAACAGGAGGGAGGCCACGGCAGGGAACCATTTTTAGCAAGTATACGGGCGCTGTGAACCAGAGAAGAGGGTGGTCGCTGCTGAGGGAGGGGCCACAGAACTACAGCATCAGGGAAAGGTGTTAGAAGGCAGGAAGATCAGAGAACAGTTCTGATGCATGGATAGCAGTGTGTCTGGGATGGGGGCAGTTCAAAGAAAACAGATGGGAACACATTCTCAAATGAAATGACAAAATGATTTTCCAATGCTAACGGGCAGAATTTTCAAGTGAAAAGGGGACACCAAGAATCCAGCACCAGGAATGAATAAAAGCACCACCATGGCGAAACTTCAGAACAGCAACGATAAAGACAAGACCCCGGCAACATCCTCAGAGGGAAGAGATGTTTACCTCTGAAAATATAATCATCACAGGGTCTGGAAAAGGGGCAGCAGGTGTCCCATCCGGCTGCAAAGGTGGCAGGAAGGCACCCCTGAAGCAGCCCAAGAAGCGGGCCAAGGAGATGGATGAGAGAAGGCATGCAAATGAGGAAACTGGAAGGCCAGGCAAGAGGCCCCCCAGCCACAGGTGGAATGAAGAACCTGGCAAAAAGTGACCCGCTGCGTGTGCCCAGGGCCGTGGCGATCCTTAATTCCATCCCTGTTTGAACGTCCGGATTCTGGTCATAACATCTTATGTCATCTGTAGCTGCCAAGCAGTGTTGTCTTGGAGACTGTCGTACATTTAAGAGCAAACTTTTGTAAATCACCATCACCACCATCGTCATCATCATGCAGTGGATCTCTCTTTAGTTCTTCCCACTCAGCCATTTCGGCCTTTGCTCAGAGGTCAGTGAGCCCAGCCCAGCATCCTGTTCCAGTGTGTCCTTCAGTCTCTGCTCCAGCCCAAGCTCTGTGCCTCCTGCAGTTAAACCAGCTCATTTGAAGAAATAAAACAATACATCAATCAATAAATAATCAGACTGGCCTCGGGATTCTCACAATGCCTTCAACATGCTGTGAAAAAAAGCAATTTTCAGTCAAGAAGTCTATACCCATTCGAATTACCATTCAAGTATGAGGACAGAGCTATGACACTTTCTGAAAGGAGGGACTCAGAAAACCCGCATGCCACACACTCCTTCTTAAGAAGTTACTTGACCATGTGATCAGCAAAATAATAGTGTAAACAAAGAAGAAAAGGAGAGGGAGGGAGGAGGAAACATACCAAACTACAGTGGGACCAGCCCAGGGCACCAGGGAGAGGAAGAAATCCTGGGCTGACCACAACCTGGTAGAAAAGCAACATCCAAATGAAAGCTCGCGGGAGAACGCCCGTGCGAGGGGTCCCTGGGGGATCTGGGGCCTGGTGAGCAGAGTACCCGATTTGCTGAGAACACTCTTGGGGGAATGGTCATGGCAAGTACGGAGAAGAGAAAGAAGGAGGGGACGAAGAAAACGCACTTGGAAACTCTATGAAAACTAAAACAGGTAAAAGAGGAAATGTCATCAGGCTTTGCTGGCTCTGCCATAAACCATGTTTACACTGTCACAGATGTAAACGTTGTTGACCGGGTTTCAACTTTTAGGACCAACCCATAGGTAAAACACAGGACACTTAAGTATGATTAGAAAATGAGAATGTAAATACTGTTGACACTGAGCACTTAAAGTAGGTGTTCAGGAGACGGAAGTTGGGGAGGAGTGGCGACATCCTTGCCTTTCAAAGCAGTGAGTCGAACTGCAGCCGGTAGCTGGTGGGATGAGGACTAAAGATACACATGTGTCACTTAGAGCAACCAAGGCAGTCAGCAGATTTGTTTCATCATTTGTTTCGGGGAAACTAAATAAAAATAGCTGTGCAACCATGTTGGGAGTAGGGGAGGGGAGGGGAGGGCTGTTTGGGTGGTACATGTGCCTCAACTCCTCATCTTTCATAGTTACAGATCCATAGAGGATGTTTAAAATGAAGACATCTAGAAAGAGCAGCAGAAGCATATTATTTGGAGAGATGGAAGTATCCTCTCAGAATGAGACACCGAAGGAGTTAGAGGCACTGGTCTCCCAGGAGCAGGACTGGATGGGGCAGGGGGCAGGGGGCGGGGCGTGAGGCAGGACAGTTCACTGCAGGCGCTTCTGTTTGGCTTCATTTTTAACCAAATGCACAAGTCACTTGGGTGTAAAATCTAAGTGCATCACCCGATAGAGAAGGAGGTACATGGTGAGAGCTTGTATGACAGCTGATGAGTTCTGGGGGTCTGATGAGTTCTGGGGGTCAGATCCAGAGGAATAAGGCACCGGAGTCCTGAACTACCTGCAGGCAGGACTGAAAACAACCCAGGGAAATGACGAGGACACTGGAGAAGAGAAAACGTTCTGATTTTCACAGAGACAGAAGGTATTTTTGGAAACTATAGACCAAGCAGCTCAATATAGAATCCTGGCAAAATTCTAGTGCAGATTATTAAACAGATGGCTTGGGAATGCTTTGTGATTTATTTATATATTTATACTTTGCCTCATTGCAAAAAGAAGGATTTGCAGTGGCTTACAGAGAAACATACAATACAGTAAGATTTTTAAAAAATTTAATGAGAAAAGATTATCCAAAAGTGAAATAGAGTTACCACATGACCCAGCAAACCCACCCATTAGGTGCAACACCCAAGAGAACTGAAATGTGTTCACACAGATACTCGCACAGGATGGTTCCTAGTGGCGTTACTCATGACAGTCAAAAAGTGGAGACCCGGAGGTGCGTTGACGGATGAATGGATAAACAATAGGTGGTTCATCGGTACCATGGAACGTTATTCAGCCATAAAAAGGAAGTTCAGGTACCTGCTATGACATGGATGGCCCTTGAAAACATTATGCTGAGTGAATGAACCCAGACACAAAAGACCACTTACTATATGATCCAATTTATATGAAAAGTCCAGGACAGGCACACCCACAGATTCAGGGAGCAGACCACTGGTGCCGAAGGCTAGAAGGAGGCAGGAGTGACAGTGACTGCTAATGGGTATAGCGTTTCCTCTCAGGGGGATGCAAGTGTTCTGGAGTCAGGTAGTTGATGAGGATCACACCTTGTGACTATTAAAAACCACTGAATCTTACTCTTTCAAAGAGTAAATTTTGGCCCAGCTGGTGCAGCTTAGTGGATTGAGTTCGGGCCTGCAAACCAAAGGGTCACCAGTTCGATTCCCAGTCAGGGCACATGCCTGCATTGTGGGCCGAATCCCCGCTGGGGCATGCAGGAGGCAGCCACACATTGGTGTTTCTTTCCCTATCTTCCTCCCTCCCTTCCCCTCTCTAAACGTAAATAATAAAAATTTTAAAAAAATAAGAGTGAATTTTATAGTATGCAAATTATGTCTCAATTAAAAAGCATTATTAAGAAAAAAAGGAAAGGAGGGTGAGAAGAAAAGGACAGAAAATAAAGAGGAATTAAGTCAGTACACAACGCAAATATTATGAAATTCTACATAGGTGGTAGAAGTGGACCGTGACTGTGGCCATGAGCTTTCCAGCAGCTACTATGAGCTTGGAAAACAGTGTTGTTACCTGATTCCCAGAGTCCTTAAGATAAACAGGAACTGGTTGTTCAGGAGAATCACAACTTTTCCTGATGCTGATGCCCAATGGAAATCGTTCCTGTATGTCCTCGTGAAGGAGTCTCAGTGGCCACAACACCCCCACCGAAACTCCAGTAACTTACCCCAGGGGCATGCAAGCTAGACATAAAGCCCATGATTCCATAAAGGCACGTCAGTGACGGGCCTGAGCACTGCAGGCTGCTGGAGTGAGTCTCTGATGGTGAGATGTAGGCTCTTGGCAGCAGTGGTTTCCAAACTTGGCTGCACATAGAGGGCCCTTGGGGAGCTTTTGCAAAATACCCAGGCAGGACTCCATCAGCCCAACCATCTGACTTTTCTGAACTCAGAGATGGTTCTAACATATTGCCAAGTCTGAGAACCACTGATTAAATAGATAAATTATTCGTTCCTCATGAAATCCTCTACTAATATTATTTCTTGCCTCAGAAGTTTTTGTTAGTTCAAGCTATAGTAATTAAACACACATTTATGTGGCTAATGTTTTCTGAATGCCTGCTAGGTGCTAGGTAGGGGCTGCGCCATGCCCCTGAGATGCAAGGATTAATGTGGGACCCAACCTCCATCCTCAAGGAGCTGACGGTTGATCTGTGTTTCAGACACCCCGGCTGGTGGCCACGAGAAGGGCAGTAATGAGGAGACGGAGGGAACACGAGGCAAGCACCTGGGGCGGCCCTGGGCAGATGGGGAACTCCCAACGGACTGACTAGCTCATCAGAGCCCCAAAGAGCCAGGGAGCAGGAGGCAGAGCATGGTGCGCTGTGTTCAATATTTTTCTCACTGGTTTGTGTGACTCATAGTAACTGTACATCATAAATGCAAGGTGCCATCTTTACTCTGGAACAGCCAGAGGAATAGCCTTTCTGCTGTGTGGCTGAACTGGGACCCCCAAGAGGGCTGGCAGGGACAAGAAGGGCAAACCAAAGTTAAATGAGACTCAGGAGCAGGGAGGGCAACTAAGATGATTCCCTCATGAGCCACGAGAGGAGGATCTAGACTTTGGCATCAGGAGACCTAGGCTCAAAATTCAGCTTCAACACTTACCAGCTGTGTGGCTTTGGGCAAGTTACTCTGCCTTCCTGAGCCTCAGTCTCCCTGTCCATGAAATGGAGCTAATGATGCTTATCTCACAAGATCCTTGTGAAGATTAAAGATAATGTAGGTGCAGACAACAAGAAGGCATTTACAATAAATGTAACTGAAGAGGACTCATATCCAGAATATATCAAGAACTCCTAAATAACATTTAGAAAGAGAGACAAACCAATTTTAAAAGTAGGTAGAAGACCTGAAGGGCATTTCACAAAACAGGATATGCAAGTGGCCAATAAGCATATGAGAAGATACTGAACAGCTGTCTGTTACAAGGAAAATGCAAATTAAAACCACTGAGATACTAGCGTATGACAGCAGTGATTAAAACCAACATGACTGGCAATGCCAGATATTGGCAAGGAGGTGGAGCAGCTGGAACACTAGTAGGAGTATATGCTGGTACAATCACTTTGGATAACTATTGGGAAGCATCTACTAAAGCTAAACCGATCTTATGACCTAGCAGTTTCACTTCTGGGAGTACACTCAACAGAATGAGAACGACAAGTCCACCGAATGACAAGTAGAGGAGTGTGCACAGCAGCTTTATCTAACAGCTCCAAACTGGAAGCAGCCTGAATGTCCATCAACGGCAGGTGGGATAAACAAACTGTGAACTGTGGAGCACGCATGTCGTGGAATACTATATAGCGACGAAAAACAATGAGCTGCTGCTCTCATAGACGTGACATTGAGAAAGCACGCTATTCTGTTGGGAGTGGGTGCTGGAGATCTCCATCTTCATCTGGATGCACACACATGTACAACTTCTACATGTTCACTTAAGACTTGTGCTTTAATACATGTAAGTTCGACCTCAATAAAAAGTGAACAAAAGGTTTTTGTATGTCATGTACTTGACTCAGAGTGGGCACTCAGTCAGTAGCTGCTAATGTTTTTGAAAGGTGGCGGCGGCAAACCCGTTGCACTGTGGGATGCTCAGACTGCCGGGGAGCCCTGGCGTCGTGCGAGGAGCCCCCTTTTGAAGAAGGTCACGGACAGAGCATGACATGTGGCGACTTCAGGGTGGCAAAGGGTCCGGAGCACACAGTGAATGCGGAACGGCTGAAAGAAGTCCGGAGGATGCTGGTGGGAACAATAACACTTAGGAAGAAGAATGTCTTCAGATAATCCATGGCTGGCTTTCTGCAGAGCGGGAGCCAGACATCTTCCTCTGCAGCTCTAGGGCAGTGACTCTCAGTCTGTGGCTGCACCCGGGCTGCTGGAGGGTTTGTTCACACAGACTACTGAGCTGCACCCCCAGCATTTCCGATTCAGCAGGTCTGGGGCAGGACTGAGAGTCTGCATTTCTGACAAGCCCCCAGGACGTGCTGATGCTGCTGGCCTAGGACTCCGCTTCACTAGCCGCCGTTCTGGTGCACAAGAACAGAAAAGCAGATTGTGTTGTCGGGAAGGAGGAGGAGAATTATTTATTGAGAACCTGGTGTATCAGCCCCTGTGTTACACTCTGTCTACATTTTCTCAATTATTTGCCCCATTCTGGAGAGGAGGAAGAGCCTCAGATGTTCACGGATCTTGCAGACCTCTGCGAGGGGGCATGCATGCTGAAGGTGAGCCCGAGTGCCCACCTGCAGGGCCACTGCCAGCGGAATTCTGTTTCCGAGCAAGAGATTGTATCAGGCCATTCAGAGAGTCCTCCAACTCTCAGAGTTAGGCTAGGTTCAACTAGCACTTTAAAGCACTAACACGTATCCACTACCAACTCAATGCCAGGTATTATGCAACATTCGCTCCAGGATGTGTGTGGCCACTGGTCTACTTCTAAAGATGTGCCTCTGTGCCAGCTCACGTGCGCCTGTCCCTCCTGTCTTCCCTGGCACCTTTTATGACCACTCCTTCCTCCCCCCAGGCAGGCTGAAAACTTGATTCATCCGGATATTCAGAAAGGAGGTGCTCTGTGCACACACCCACCTCTGCTGTTTGCGCACATATGGGGGAGGGTAGCTCTTTCATCTGGGTGCAGTCCTTGGCACCAGGCTGTCTGCCACCTGCCCCCAGCCAACCCCAGACAGAACTTGCTAGCCCACTCTCCACACCCTGGCCAGTAAGGCACTGAGGTGGGGACTGAGAAAACAAAGTCCAGAGGTGGGGGGCGGGCACCTCATGCCCCAGAATGGCCAGGGAACTGCAGAATGTGCTTAATGACCTTGAACTGGAGACTTCACTCTGCTGCTCCTGCCTGGCCTCCTGGGAGTCTGGCGAGCAGAGCCCAGAGAGCCCTGGGGACTGAGGGCAAGCCCCTGGTCACTTAGAGGATCCCGCCAAGCATGCAACCAGGCCCAACTTCCAGTGACAATCCTCTAGACCACGATAATCAGACCTTTTCTCTTTGTACAACCTTTTTTACATTTAAGGTTTTCAGTTCTAATAGAAACATAAGAAAAGTAAAATGCACAGGAAGGGTTCGTGTACTAAAGGATCTGGAGAGCTGTGATGCCCATGAAAGGGTGTTAGTGAGGGTGCCCAGCTCTCTGTGTGACATTACCGTGTTTGCTTTCTCTGTGAGTGTTTCCAAGATGTAGAGCACCTGTCCACGGCCCACGGAGTGTCGTTGATTTATTGTGTATCAACTTCTAGGTGTGAGTGGGAGTCAGTGCGGGGCAAACACCTCTCACCAAGGAGTCGCCCCCTGCGCCCAATGGAGAGCAAACTCCATGGCCCTGACCTTGAAGAGTGGCAGGATGCAGGTCGTCAGCAGTGCTTGAGGTTGGCAGCCCCAAGGAGGGACCCCAGGAAGGTCAAAGAAAGCTTCCCAGAGGAGGTGACCTTTAAGGCAAAGGAACAGATTTCAGTTGGCAAGAGCTGAGAGCCTGTGACTCCCTCAGCTCCTTTCCGCCAGTCCACTGAGTCTTCCCGTATTCAGGGGTATTGGGCCGCTTTCTAGAGCTTGAGGGTCATATCCTTCCAAGTTACAAGGAGGGAATCAGAGTGCGGCTAAGGGACCATCCAAGGTTTTGTCTTTAAATATAATAATGACCAAAGGGTGCCCGTTAGGGCTGGAGATTTGAATACAAAACACAAAGGAAATATGGGACAGCATTTGCCCTTGGGGAACTTGCCATCATTGGCAGATAAGATATGTAAAATCAAATATAATTGTAAAGGTACTGTGTGAATTGTTCCCCCAGCTATTTATCTAGGACATTCTGTAAGGCACCTGAGCAGGCGCAGGGGAGAGTTAGAAATACAGGTAAATATAGCCCCAACCTTCAGAATTCACAGTGTAACTGGCCGCAGGGGAGGCAACTAACAGTCCACAGAATACTGGGTGGGGCAAAAGTAGGTTTACAGTTGTAAGTCCGTGAAACACAGAGTTTATGCTTGTATTATTATTTATTATTTATTATATTATTTTCCATACAAACAACTGTGAACCTCCTTTTGCCCACCCTGTACAATAGCTGACATGCGAAGACAGTAGGGGGCAAGGAGTAAACCTGGGGCTTGTTGGAATTTGGGTCTTGGAGAGAATCTTTCTCGGAAAGGTTCCTGGAGGTGGCGATGCCAGAAAATAGCAACATTGAGAAAGAGAAGGAAAGAGAATAAGCAAAACCTTTTCATATACTTATCCTTCCAGACCCAGTTCGGTAATCACCTCTTCCAGGAAGACTTCCCAGGCAAAATGAGATTATTCTTCTCCAGGGTCTCAAAGCACCCCTAGTATAGAAGGTATCTCATTGCACCCTGACCGGTGTGGCTCAGTTGGTTGGGTATCATCCTGCAAAACAAAAGGTCGCCGGTTTGATTCCCAGTCAGGGCAAATGCCTGAGTTGTGGGCCATGTCCCCAGTCGGGGTGCATGTGGGAAGCAACTGACAGGTGTTTCACTCCCTCCCTTCCCCTCTCTAAAAATAAATAAATAATATCTTTTTTAAAAAGAATGTATCTCGTTGTTGTACTCGTTTCCTTACTGCTTGGGTCAACTCAAGGGCCCCCCACAAAAGAAAAAAGAAGAAAGAAAAGAAGGAAGAAAGGCCTTTGACTGTAGTGGGGTTGGGTATTGCATTCACTACAGTCTTTTTTTACTATTACTTTGAAATACAACTCACATATAGTGAAAGGTACAAATCATAAGCATGCAGCCATGAACACTGAAATACGTTTACATATGTGGAGCCACCACCCAGATCACATTACAGAGTGCTCCTAGCGCCCCAGACACTGCAGGCTGCTCACTGGAACAGGGCCGCTGCCACAGTGGCCGGAGGACCCGAATTAGCAGGCTGGTGTCGCTGCGGAGCAGCATCCAAGGAAAGGATTTCAGGTGTTTGGTCTGGAGAAGCCAAGTGCTGGGGCAAGGTCATCATTCGTGAGAAGGACTAACTGTGCAAGAGCAATTAGACTTGTCCTGTGGTGGCAGTGGGTGGCCACAGGGAGGGGCATTTTAGTAAAGCATGAAACCTTTTCTACCACCAGAGCTGACCCACGTTGGAAGCAGACCCCCAGGAAAAGACAAGTAAGGTTCCCATTAATAAAAGGCGTCAGCCAGGAATAGGACTGACACGCGTTTCTCAGTAACGATGGTGTGGGGATCGAGGACTCAGCTGGACGTGGCTCCTTCCAACTCTGAACGTCTGTGATCCTGAAATTTGGTGGCAGTGGCACAGAGGACTCACTCAAACGCTTGTGGTTATGAATTGTTCGTTTTTTTCAGAGGAAAACTTTTTTATCACAAGTGCTGTGCAGGCCCACCATGACCACCGCTGAATAAGTAATTGTCATCACCTACACACCAGCTAGGCCAGAGAGTCCTTGGGGCTCCCCTCCCCCGTGCTCACAGTCCAGGGGGAGGGAGCAGATGCTGGGGTGGCACTGCGAGATGGGACCAGCACCTACAAGAGAAGTTGGTTGTCCCCATCTCGTACCAAGCTGTCATGGGGGCACCCACCCATCTCCTCTGTCTTTTTAGGCCCGGCCCCCCTGGGTGAAAGGGGGCAGACGGGCGTGAATAATGGCTTTCACCACTACCAGGACACCAGGGCAGTGGTGGCCCTGTAGGCCTTACTGCTCTGCCTCCTGGGAACAATGTGGGACCATTGTCCTGGCTCAAGAGCAGGACCACACAAGGACGCCAGCCCCGTGACCACCTGGGGAGAGGGACAGCCTGTATCGGCTGCAGGCTGCTTCAAGGACTCCCAGCCTGGAGGCCGCATCCTCCCACTCCACCTCCTTCCGGCTTTTTCCAGCAAAACAGCAATTTTCCATAGATCTCTTTTCTGTCCTAGAGGGTTATTACCAAATTTCTCCTGGGATTCCTTCAGGTCACCACTCTCCTTTTTCTGTCCCGCTCCCCTCCCCTAAAAAGGAAGGAAAGAGACAGAGTTTGGACCAAGCATCCTTCATCCTTCCAGCACCTGGCCAAGGCGCAGAGGAGATGCAGCAGGTGAAAATGGGCTCCAGGCCCTTTCACAGAGCTAGGTGAAGATGGACAGTTTCTGGGGTTTTCTGTCTAAAGGGCAATAAACCTTTTGGGGTTCTAATGAAAACCATGGATACTCTCCCAATATAACATATATGTAGGAGATTCCGCCTTCAATTCTGGGGAAAGATGGGGTGGGGGGTGTCTCTCAGACCCTGGAAATCCGTGTGTGAGGGGCCTCCTCTACAGCCAAAGTCCAGGCCAGGCTAGTGTCTGGGGAGAGCTTGGAGCTCCCCCCAGCCCAGGAGAAGCGCTGGAAGACCTCGCTCTCCAGCCTCTCTGCACACACCAGACCGCTGGCATTCTTGGTGTGCCCGGCTCTAAAATGGGCACTCAGGCCCCTCTGCCCCTGGGAGGCTGCGTAAGGACACTGGTGGGCCCGGGAGTTGGGTGGGAGGAGGGAGGGTGGGGGTGGAGAGCCGCTGCGGGCTGGTCTCCGGGCGGGGGCGGAGGGAGAGCTGGTGCGTGCCGGAGGGAGCTAGCGCACGCGCTGGAACTCTCGGACCACCGGCCGCAGACCCACCCCCACCTCCCCGAGCCCGGGGCGGGGCCCCCTGCCGGGCGGCCCCTCCCGGCCCCGCCCCTCCCCCCTCCGCTGCCGGCCTCCCCCGCCCGGCTGTCCCTCCGCGGGCGGGCGGCACTCGGGCACCGCTCGCTCTGGGCCAGCAGCCACCAGTCCGTCCGCCAGCCAGCCGGGGCCATGGGCTGCGACGGCCGCTTGTCCGGGCTTTTCCGCCGCAACCTGCAGCCCACGGTCACCTACTGGAGCGTCTTCTTGAGCTTCGGCCTGTGCATCGCCTTCCTGGGGCCCACGCTGCTGGACCTGCGCTGCCAGACGCACAGCTCGCTGTCCCAGATCTCCTGGGTCTTCTTCTCGCAGCAGCTCTGCCTCCTGCTGGGAAGCATCATCGGGGGCGTCTTCAAGCGGACGTGAGTACTCGGCCTTCCTCTTCCTTGCGGACCCTTCCCTCCCGCCGCCCTCTTCACTGTCCCCGCAGTGCCGGGCTGCGACCACCCCTCCCCACTCTGCCTGCTGTGCTCCCGTTGCTGAAAAGCTGCCTCTGTCCCCCACCCCAGCTCTCCGTGCGAAACTCTCCCCCGGGACCGAAGGTGATCTCTGGATTGTTTTTTGGCCTTCACTCACCCCTGTGAAGGGGTAAACCCAGCGCTCACCCCGCTTCCCCCACCCCACCCCCACTCCATGGGAGATGGGCAATGCAGTTTGCAAAGGTGGGAGCGTTCTCCTCCTGCACAGCGGGTCTGACGTTTGTCCGCAGCCCCTACTGCTGGGCGGGTGGATTTGGAAGTGAGGTAGAAGGAGAATGGGAGTGTCACCTCAGGAGCCCTGTGAGGTGCCAGAGGGCTGAGGCTTGACAGAGTGCCCAGGGCCAGGCTCCACTCACACCAACAGTCCCAGACCAGTAGACACAGGTTGCCCCTTTCCCCAGGTGGCCACAGGCCAGTGGGTCCTGTGTGGTCCTGCTCCTTAAGGGCCTGAGGTTCCTGCCCTGGACCCTGGAGGCAGAGCCCTTTTGCCTGTGAGACACACAGGACCTCTTCACTGGGGCCTTGTAGGGAAGGTCCAGGGTGTCTTATAGCTTGGTAAGGTGACCCTCTCTCCCTGTGCCAGGGTCCCCCCCACCCCCTCACCCCGTGTTACTCCTCCCTGGCCTCTGCCCAGGGTCAGTGTCTGGAGTGCCTGGCATGGCCCCCAGAGACTCCTTTTAGGGTTTCATTGAAGAGCCTTCTCCCGCTCAAATTGGACAGGGCCACCTTCAAGGAGCCCTTTGGAAAGGTGGCAGGAGTGCAGCTGGGAAAACAGACCCAAAACAAGATAGATGACTTGCAAGCTGGAAGCTGCCGGGAGATTTTCCTAGTCCCAGCTCTGGGCTGCATGGTTTCCTGGATTGCTTGGGCTCAAGTAGGCAGACGGCCTGGGAACAAAACCACAGCTGGGCTATCTCAGAGAAACCTCTGGAGGGCCGGTCTGGGCCAAGGGCAACCCCCTTTGGCTCACTCCTAGAGGCTTCCATGAGGGTGGGTTTTCCTGTCCACCTCACTCCACGGCTGATGCCAGAGGGGCACAGGTGCCATACCGATGGCCCCACGTTAAGCCACCAAATGATAAAGCTCCCTAATTGTTGATTAGGGAGAGATCATCCCCACTCCCAAATCCTCCTGTAAACCGAACACCTCTCCTCTTGAGAAGCACCTCTCCGTTCCCACTGTTTCTGTGGGTTTGTGCAGGACCGGATGCATGCAGGGCTCAGAAAGTCTTAAAAACTCAAGATCCATTCCGATTCTACCTAGAGGTGTATTTTTAAATTTATTTTTCAATTACATTTGATATACAATATTATATTAATTTGAGGTGTACAACATAGCAAGTAGGCATTTATATACCTTGCAAAATGATCGCCCTTATGTGTCTAATACCCATATGGCACCATACACAGTTATTGCAATATTCTTGACTATTTTCCCTCTTCTGTATTTTATATCTGTGACTATTTTTATAACTGTCAATCTGTACTTTTTAAAATCTTTATTTATTGATTTTAGAGAGGGAGAGAGAGGAAAGAAGAGAAAGAGAAAGAAACCTGGACTGTCGTTCCTCTTATTTATGCATTCATTGGTTGACTCTTGTATGTGCCCTGACCAGGAACTGAACCCTCAACCTTGGAATGTCAGAATGATGCTCCAACTGACTGAGCTACCTGCCCAGGGCTCAATTTGTATTTCTTAGTCCATTTACCTTTTTTACCCATCCTCCCCAGCCTCTGTCCCATCAGACAGCAATCAGTTTGTTCTCTGTATCTATTAATTTATTTCTGTTTTGTTTGTTTATTTTTTAGATTCCATATATAAGTGAAGTTACATGATATTTGTCTTTCTGTGTCTGACTTATTTCACTTTGCATCATATCCTTTAGGTCCATGGTTCTTCAGGTTGTCACAAATGGCATTTTCATTCTTTTTTATAGCCGAGTAATACTCCATTGTATATATGTACCACTTTTACCCATTAGTCAATTGATGGGCACTGGGGTTGCTTCCATACCTTGTCTGTTGTAGTAAATCCGGCTGCAGTCAGCGTAGGGGTGCATGAATCTCCAAATTAGTGTTTTAGGTTTCTTCAGATAGATACCTAGGAGTGGATTGCTGGGTCACATGGTAGTTCTATTTTAATTTGTTGAGGAACCTCCACACTGTTTTCCACGGTCTGCATTCTCACCAACAGTGCCTGGAGGTTCCCTTTTCTCTGCATCCTCTCCAACACTTGTTGTTTGTTGATTTATTGATAATAGCCATTCTGACAAGTGTGAGGTGATCTGCCTAGAGGTTTAATTAGAAATCTATCAAGGTATTTTTCTGTTTTTGTTCTTGTGTTTTAAATGTTTTGATTTATAAAAGCCCCCTCGCCTGGAACTTTTTAGGAACACGTGTAGAGCAGAGCACGAGAAGGGGAATGAGTATAATAACCCTAAGTGGCAGGTTGCCGTACCGGGCCTCGTGGAAAGGGCAGAGATACGCATCAGGCTGGACCATCTCTCCCTCCCTTGCTTTGACCCTCCCTTTAGGTTCCTTACTCAACAGGGGGCTCTGGACAAACAGTGGACAGGGTCTCGCGGCAGGAAGGCTACTCACAGAAAGGAAAAATGGTCATGGTGACAATAGTGACTGGCTTGATTGAGCACTTAGCCAGTTCCGGACACCGTTCTTAGGACCTCGCTTGTATGAGCCCATTTCGTCCTCACAACAACCCTGAGGAGTAATACCATTTCCAGGAACTGAGGCACAGAGCGGTTAGGAGACTTGCCTCAGGGTCCTGCAGCTGTTCAGAGGCCTAGTCAGGATTTGAACCCAGACGTTTGTCTCTAGAACCGGAACTCTGCAGGGTATGAGTTGTGCCTTGCACTCCCGGGCACAGGTGTGGACCGTCTCTCAGCGGACACACCTGGGAAGGGAGCTGGGGGCCTTTGGGGCTTCTTGCTGAGATCAGAGGGTGTGGGCAGGTCAGGGCGGGGACAGTAGGTCCTGTCAGTTCTTCAGGTTTAAATTCTGAACCTCAGTCCTTCCATCCTAAAACAAAATGTCGCAAAGATCCCTGTCATCTGGTTAAGAGCAAAGCAGACTCCAGTGGAAGTGGGGGGATATCACAGGGCTGACCTGTGGGTAAATGGGGGTCACCACCTAGCTAGGCCTGGATGATTCCCCATCCCCCACCTCACCCCAATAAACCAACCTCCACTGGCCCTGAAACCAGCCTCTAAACCTTGATTCCTTGGGGCCTCCCCACATCTCAGTTAAAATGCTAATACCCCTCCCTGCAAGTGCTTTTCAGCTTAAGTGATTACTGGCTCGTGCACCGTGCACTGGGCTAGTGCTTGTCTGTGGGGGATTGGCTGAACAGTGGAGAGGGCCAGCTGCCGAAGGAGGCGGTGCAGAGTCCTGGAGAGAGGGAATCCGAAGGCAGCTCTTCGTTCTCCAGGATTCCGTCTTGGTTCTGCCTGCTCCTTGCTCCAGACTGACAGCCAGGGCTGGATAGTTTCTGGATGCCTCCACAGCGACATGCATTGGAGGGACTGGGTGTGGAAAGCCTTGGATGTCAGAGTGGGTGCAGGGGAGACAGGAGCCCTGGCTCGGGGCAGGGCCAGCGTGCACACACATTTCCTCCTTCCTTCCATCCTGCCCCTCCAAGGCCTCCAGCCCCCTCCCTCGCTCTCTTCCCTTCTAGCCTGGAGAGATGTTGAAGGAGGCCACCACATGCAGGCCAAGAGGGAGAAGGGTGCAACTGGGGTCAGAAAAATGAGGAGTGGACCTTCCTTAGGAGAGCAGAAAATAGTTCAGGTAAAACATAAAGACACCTTGCTGGCAGGGTGTACTGGTATGTGCTTTGTCAGAAAGAGGAAGGGGGGTGTATTTAGACAAAAGTTTAGAGTTTCTTTTCTGGTTTCTTGGGGACCTGTCTAACCACCCTGGGCAGTTTGGGAGACCCCGTTATCTCAAAGGCATCAGGGCAGAAAAGTGGCTTTCCCAGTCTTCTCCTGGCCCCACCTTGGCCTCTCCCCTGAATATAGGCTGCTAACTGAAGCCTCTTCGAGTTCTTCCCCTCTTTGCCCTAGTCACTATCTCCTTCTCTGCCGTCCTTTTTTTTCAAATTCCTGCAAGTCCTGCCCCACCTCAGACCCAGCTCCAACTCCCTCCTTCCCCTTGCACGAAACCCAGTGTTCTGTGCAAGGCTGCCCAGGCCCCTCTCAGACCCGCTTCTGGAAGATGCTGCCCCCGTGGGAACACAATGCAAAAGCCGGTTCCTTCCTCTGACCCTTGGTTGGTCTCCCATCTAGAAAGCCTCGCCTCTTTCACCAGCAGCTTGTCCACCTTGCAGCGTGCAACAAACCTGGGCCAAAAGCCACCAGGCATGCTTCTTGCTTTAAAAATCCATCTCAATGTGGATTTACCATATGACACAGTAACTCCACGGCTAGGTATATGCCTCACATGAAGACATATGTCTGCACAAAACTTGTACATGCATATTTATAGCAGCGTTATTCATAATGGCCCAAAAGAGGAAACAAACCAAATGTCCATCAGCAAAATGTGGTGCATCTATACAGTGGGCTGGTTTTCAGCCGTAAACGGGAAGGACATACTGCCATATGCTACAACGTGGAGGGACCTTGGAACACTGTTGAGTGAAGAAGCAGACACAAAATAGGACATGCTGTGTGGTTTCATTTATTTGAGAGTCTGCAATCGGAAAATCTGTAGGTATAGAAAGTAGATTAGTCTCGCCTGGGGCTGGGGGTGGGGCATGGAGAGGAATGGGGGGTGACTGCAAACCGGTATGGGTTTCCTTTTGAGGTGATGGGAATGCTCTAAATTTAGATTTCGGTCACACGTTTATAATTCTGAGCACACTCAAACCGTCGAACTGTGCACTTCGAACAGATGAATGTTACGGTATGTGAATTTATATCAATTCTTTTGTTAAAAAATATTGCAAAACTCATCCCAACTCCCCCTCAGTTCACTCACTCAACAAACATCTCTTGAACCAGACCGTTTTGGGGGTGAGCACGGCAACTGGGGCTCCTGCCGTGCTGGAGCTTACCTTCTGGAGGGCCATGTCAGTGAAATGAGGGGAATAAAGCTAAGTTAGGAGGCAGAGCAGCAGAACTGGGGGAGGGTAACTGAGGTAGGCGGTCAGGGAAGGCCTCTCTGAGGAGGTGACATCTGAGCTGACACTTGAATGACAGGAGACAGCCATGCATACAGAGAACTGCATGGGGGAGAGGTGTCATAGGCCGACAGAACTGCAAGTCCAGCCCACCTGCAAGGAGCACTCCCTGGGAGCCCAACACCCGCTGGGCCAGGGCCTACCCGCAGGCACCTGGTGCAGCCCGGACCTGAGTCCGCAGGCAATCAGCCGTGCCTTAGGATGGGATCTTCCCAAGACAGGCTGGGCCATTCCTCCCTCTGGGGACCCCCAGCCATTACATGGAACCCCGAATAAGCTGGCTTGTCAGCGCTAGGGTTACCTAGCTAGAGGGGGCTGCTTCTGCTCTGGCCCCTTCCTCAATCTAAGTCATCCTTCACTATCACCCTGGCTTCACCTGGAGCCCCCAGCCTGCCCTAGCTCCACAAGGGAGCCCTGTCTCTGGCTCCTTGTCCTCTCGTGGGGCTGCCTGCCCCTGTGGGGAGGGGAGGTGTGCGGACGCCTCTGATCCCTCCTTGGTTCTGTGCTCTGCCTTCTCCCCTGGGCTTTCCAGGATAGAGGTCATCCAGGGGAAACAGGGGGATCCCCTTGCGTCAAAGATGTGAGCAGAATGTCAGTGCCCCTCCTCGGGTCACTCATTTCAATCTGGGGTCATCTGTCTTTGGTGACAAGGGCCTGGGCTTCCACAGTAAGTTTCCCTGCCCCTGGCAGGTGGAAAGCACGACAGGTAGCTGATGCCTTACTACTGGAATCCTTCCCCTGTTTTGAAGCCAAGCAGCCCCTTGTCTTCTGGGCCAGAGAAGTTGTCCACAGCAAAGCCAGGTCAAGGTGATCACGTGTGTCCTCTGGGTAAGACAGAGCCCCTGGTTGACAAGGTCAGCAGTATGCTCAAGGCCACACAGCAAACTGATGGGGCTGGCACCTCCAGCAGAGCCACCACCAGGCAGGGGGAGGACCTGGCTCCCTGCCCTCCCTCCCTGTTGGCACCTTCCGTGTGGAGCTGACAATGAGTAACTGGGACATTTCTCAGGCTTCCTAAGGAAGGGTTCCCTGGATGGTTGGTGCTGTTCCTGGGAGTGGGGCTATTCCTAGAATTGACCTGAATTAACCTCTGAACCTAGGACCAGAGGAGGGCAGATCAATGATACTACACTGGCTTTTGCCTGGATTGGGAGTCAAGAAACTGGATCCCAGCTCAGCATTACTCTGCCCTCCTTCCCTGTCTGGGCCCGGTTCCTGATCTGTAACATGAGGGGTAGGACTCTTCTGTCATGTTGTCACTCTAGCTGTTCCTGGACCAGCCTCCGAAGTCACCCTGGAGGGATCTGCAACAGGAACAGTGGCAGAGCCTTGGGGGAGAGTCACAGAGCTGGCACCAGCCCCTGTGCCCCTCCTAGATGGCATGCTTCTCTGGGCCTGGCAGTGCTCTCTTGGGGGGCCAGCAGGGAGGGGTGAGCATTGGGGCGGGGACTGCAGGTGACAGGGAAGATCCCAGTGAGTGAGAATGGAGGACCGGCTGGAACAGCATAGCAGACTCTGTACTGCAGCCTCACGAGGCGGAGCCCAGCAGCCCCATCTTAGAGCAGAAGAAACTGAGGCTCAGAAGGCCACCCGCTGGGAACTGGCAGAGGGGCCAGACCGGTCTTCTAACTACAGATCCCCCTCATCTGTGCTGCCAGAGCTGCTTTGACATTATTATTTAAAAATGAACAGTTATCAACCTTCCTAGCAGGGGCTATTGACCAAACCATTAAGTGGCCAGGCCGATCAGTGTATTTCAGTGCGGCTCTGGGATGCATGTGAGACCCCTTTTTTCTCGGCAGCAACATGCCGCCCTAAGGAAACTTGTTCAGGCTGATTTCTGGAATGCCCAGGAGGAGCCCTGCTGAAGCAACCGGGAGGGCGGGCAGCCCAGATCCAAACATGATTTCCTGAGGTGTGGCGTCCCCATTTACCGGGAACGGGTCACCTTCCCCTAGTGTGATCTGGGCCCTCCTTGGCTCCCCGGTGGGCAGCAGGCTTACAGCACTGCCCAGGGGGCAGCAGGAGATGTGGGGAGAGCACATCTCCCCACCTTCTCCTTCCTGCCAGTTCTCTCCTTATGCCTCCCTCCTGCCTGTCGCTGGGCCTCGGAACAAGAAAGCCCCCTGTGGGCATCAAGTGTCCTCAAGAGTGATAAGGTGAGAAGACACAGATAGGAGAGAGGAGAGGCCTGGACAAAGCAACCCAGTGGACTCAGCCCTTCTCCAACCCGGCCCCTTTCCCGAGGCTTCTGCTGTTCCACTCAGAGCCTTCCTGGTACCTCTCGGTCTCTGTTTCTCTGTCACCCCCGTACGATCCCACGTCAGCCCCCCAACAGTCTCCCGTCCCTATCCCCGGGCCATCCTGTGTGCAGTGACAAGATACGCCTGCCTCGAACACTGGTCCCCTTTCAGTAGCAACATCCAGCCCCTTCCGAGGGCCAAGCACAGTGCCAGGTCTGGGGCCCCACAGTGAACGGGCCGCAGCAGATGCCTCGGGAGGCCTGCGGTGAAGCCGGCAGTTATAATGTAGAGCATCTGGAGATCCCATAAACACCAGCAGAGGAACCACTGGGGGCCCATGTTCTAGAGACTGTAGCGATTCGCCACTGCTTCCCGAGACAGGGCTCTGCATGGCCCAGCCTCGTGCTCCCTGCTGGCCGCCCCCTCCAGCCTGGCTGGGACTGAGACCCGGCACCAGCCTTCTTACACCCTCCGTGGAGGAATAGCATGGCACGGAAGACCCCGGTTTAAGTCCAGGCTCCGTCAGCTACTTCCTTGGCCTTTCTCAGCCTTGGTTGACTTGTGGGTCAGAAATTGCAAACTCTCCCTCAGCATTGTCATGTGCACAGATGTCTGGGCTGAGTAAACAGATGTTAGTGTTGCCCTGGAAACCAGCTTTGCTTCCCCACGTTGCCCCACGGCTCCTCCTCCCCTTCCCTCAGAACTTCGCTGTGGGGCTGATTTCTGATGCCCTCGTTCAGGTGTTGCAGGGCAGTGTGATGACGTGTTCCTTTCACGAGTGTTTGTACTCAGAGCATCTGTGCTTGACCACCAAGTGGGGAGTCAGGTGGTGGAAATGTCACCCCTCTGTACTGGGTCAACGCAGGGGACATTTGAGAGGGAGAGAGGGGACCCTCTTGGCATTCCTGAAGTCGGCTCACCCGAGATGCTCCTAGTCTACTTGTGTGGGGAAAGGAAGGGGAAAGAGAGCGCTGTTACACAAGGGCCGCTGTTCTTAGTGCCCTCAGAGTTGCAGGCACCACCTCTGTGTCTCGCCATGGGGGAAATTCAGCGCAGCCTCCAGGCTGCAGGAAGCAGCAGCCCAGGCTCTCAGAGCTGGGCCGCACGCAGGCCTGCTGGGGTGGGGGCGGGGGTCAGGCCTGCCCACAGCGTGGCCTCCCTGCTGTCCTCAGGGGGGCCAGCGTGGAGTGGGTGGCAGGGTCATGCTCAGTAATCTCGCCAGCAGGTCAGCTGGAAACAAGCATATGATGGGCTGCCACTATCAGCAGAGCCCCTGGTTAAGGGGTTAATCAAAGATGGGCAAGATGAGAAGCTAAGAGCCAAGGGCTCAGAGGCAGGAACCTCCCAGAAAAGACAGCTTGTGAGGGTTTTGGGGCCTCTCTCTTTTCTCCAGTGTGTGAGAATTCAGCCATGTTTTCTTGCCCCATATCCCACACCCCTCCAGGTTTAGCAGCCACGGAGGCTGACTGGGGCTCCCCAGCTTTTCTCAATTTAAGAAAGCTTCTCCACAACTTCTTCCTTCCAGAGCCTTCTTGCTGCACAATCTCTGCACCACCCCCTCCCGCCCATCAGCCTTTCAGACTGGTCCCAGGAAATGCAAGGCTTCATTCCTTTCTCTGAGAGTATTTGTTGGGCAGAGTGCACCTCCCAAAAAGACCTTAACAGAGCCTTCAGCACTTCATTCATTCATTCACGCATCCATTCACTCCCTCAGGGACAGTGGCTGAAGCCTGTCCCTGAGGGGGTGGGGCGTACTGCCCAGTGGGGATGGCCACAGAGCCTCCCGTCCAGACTGCTGCTCCCATCCAGGGCCCATCACCTCTGCCCATACTGGGGTCACCAGATTCCTCCAACACCTCGCCATGGGCTGTGGTTCAGGCAGCTCAGGCCTGCGGCCTGCGAGGGGCCTGTCTTCCACTCCTGCGTGGACAGTGCGCACTGCAGCCCGACTCAGGGATTTGAGGTTCCGGTGCCATCTCCAGTTTTGTGCACGTGGCACGGTTCCCTTGAAATATTGGAAGGAGATCTCCTTCTAATCACTGATAGGTAAACCATACGAAATTGCTTATAGGTAAAATAATAGCAGTTACGCTTTGTTAGGGCCCCTTGCATCCCGTCACGTGCTCCCTGGAGTCCTCACTGCCAGCCCATGGGGAGACTGTTCTCTGGGACTGAGGCACATTAAACGTCTTGCCTGCAGCCCGTAGCCAGTAAGACACAGGGCTTCTTCCTCAGCTTCCTTCCCCTGCCACCAGAGGGTGGGGGGCGGTCCCCTGGGGTCACCCAGTGCATGGAGGACAAGGAGGGCTCTGCATGTGCAGGGCTCTGCACCCCCTCCCCTGACCTCAGCCCCCTGTGACCACAGCCTGGCCCAGTCCCTGTGGGCTCTCTTCTCCTCCTCTCTGACCATCTCCCTGGTGTTCGCCGTCATCCCCTTCTGCCGCGATGTGAAGGTGCTGGCGGCCGTCATGGCGCTGGCGGGCCTGGCCATGGGCTGCATCGACACCGTGGCCAACATGCAGTTGGTGAGGATCTATCAGAAGGACTCTGCCATCTTCCTCCAGGTGAGCCCACGGTGGCCCCAGGGCAGGGCGGTGGGGGGCCCTGCCCACCTGTCCATCTCCCCTGGCCCCCTCTCCCCTCAACGTCAGCAACTTTGTCCCTAGGCCAGGGTGGTGGAGCACACAGAGCACCAGGGGCTGAGTTCAGTGCGACCAGCTAGGCTGGTATCTCTGCACTTGGTCATGACCCCTGCCTGCGGGGAGGCACAAGAATCTAAGCGCTAGCCAGAAAGTTTTCTGTCAACGGGAGGGCTTGCTATTTTCCTCCGGTCCCCTTCCCTCTCCCCTCTCTCTGTATTTCTTCTTTCTTCCTTGTCCCCCCACTCACCCACAACTGTGGTCTGGCCCTTCCCTGTATTAAGCCCCCTCTCCTTTGGTGGATGCTGACACGGGAACAACCTCCCATGGACAGGTGGCCGATGAGCTCGTCCTTCCCCTCTCCTGCCTCCCATTCCTTTGCTCCCCTTGGGCTCAGCAGGGGCTCCCCAGATGGGACACAAGGTGGGGGATGGGTGTGAAGCTGGCACCATCACCCCCATCCCTCCTCTCCTCCCTCCCCAGGTTCTTCATTTTTTTGTGGGTTTTGGGGCTCTGCTGAGCCCCCTTATCGCCGACCCCTTCCTTTCGGAGGAGGACTGCTTGCCTGCCAATGGCACAGCCAACGCCACTTCCAGTAGTCACCTCTTCCATGCCTCCAGGGTCCTGGGCCACCGGTCTTGGTCGAACGGGACACTCCCTGGGCAGTCCCCGCCAGACCGAGCAGGAACCCGCGTGTCCTACGCCTTCTGGATCATGGCCCTGATCAACGTGAGTACTGCTGGGGCCAGGCTGGGCGGGGATGAGTAGGCAGTCACAGGGCCCAGTCCATTCCATCTCAGCAAAGGTTCTCCTGTTTCTAAGACCTGGGCTGGGGCCGAGTGTGTCCTCCAGGAGACAAGAGGATGGGAGAGCTGACCTTGCAGGGTTTATCTGAACACAAAGAGGGTTACAACAGATCCCCGCTAAGGTCCTTCGGCTGTGTCTCCCGTGAGTGCAGTTCTCACGGGAGACACAGCAGAGAACAGGTTTAGTGCAATGAAATCAGCACCACCTTTCAAGTTGTCTGAGGTTCTGTGGGAGACCCAGCCCTTTCCTCCGAGGTCAGATGAGGCTGACCCTGGGCCGGAGCCCTGCAGGATGGGACAGGCTCTTCTCCAGGGCCCTCAGCGGCTGGTGGGATCTGCCTGTGCCCCGCTGTGAGGGCAGCTCCTGGGAGGCAGGGCCGCCTCCCAGGGGCCCCTGCCAAGGCTGCCTTGGAGGGAGCACAGCAGAGACACAACTGACTCACTGTGACTGAGTCAGACACCGAGGCCCCTCGGAGCCCCTGGCTCCACCCTCCCGGTCAGCTCTGGCGCTGCTCTCTGGCAGGAAACCTCCTCTGGCACTCTGCAGCCCCAGGCGGGCTCTCCCGTGTGAGCCTCGGCTGGGGCCAGAAGGAGCGGTGGGGAGATTCCCCCACCCCAACACCTGCCCCCGCTTGGGAAAGACTGCCAGGAACACCAGGAGCAGTGCTGGCCTCCTGACTTGGGCCTAGCATGGGCTGGGAATGGGGAGGGTTCCAGCTGGCCACTGGCCTGCTGGCTGGGGAGGGAGTCACTGTGGGCTCATCACTCCGACTTAGAACTTATGCACTCAGTAGACCTGTCAGCCCTCCAGAGGAAGGCCACTGGGTGCGGGCAAGACAGAAGCTCCCAGCTTCTGCTGGTGCTCAGAGTGGCACTGTGCACGTTGAGACCTCACTGCCCCACCGAGCAGCAGGGTGTCACACTGCCTCTGGCTCGCAGCCATGATAGCAGCCGGTGTGGGGCCAGGCCTGGCCGGAGCCTGACTCTGGCACAACCTCCCACCCTCTGCCCTGCTGTCACTGCCCATTTCCCCTTCTTCTCCTCTGTGACCCTCCATCCCTCCAGCAGAGTCTTCCCCGGGGGCTCAGAAATGCCCCCTCTCCCTCTGCTCCTTTCTTTTTCTGCCTGGCCTGTCATTGTTTGGGAACAATGCGGCTTCAGGCCTGTGCTCTCTGAGGGGGACCTGCAGAGGGAAGGAGACTGTCAGTACACAGTCAAGGCTGGGCCTGTGGGGCCGGAAGCCGGCAGGTCCCCATTAAGCCCGAGGTCTCTTTTTTCTTGCCGCACGAGGCGCAGACTGGAGGCACTTCGTTTGATGTGGGATTTCTGTACTTTGCCCATCGGTTTGTGTCTGGAGATCAACAGTCACCACAGAGGAGAGTGAGGCCATGCACACACGTGGGCGCGTGTGCACAAACACACACGCATGTGCACGCACAGGAACAGCCCACCTGGCACTGTCTGACTCCAAGGTGGAGCCTGCCTTCCCTGAGCCGCCTACACGGATAGAGTGTGTTCCTGGGGCAGAGCCCCGTGTGAAGTCCTTCCCGCCACCCACCTCCCTGGAAAGCCCCGCCTGGGCGGCCTGGCCCCTTCGACAGCTGTTTCCCTTTGGCCCCCGCTCAGGCACTCTGCCACCACGGGCCTGGGTGTGCGGGTTTCCTGTCTCCCCCAGCAGACCAGAGGGACAGCTTCAGCTCCTCCTTCAGACCCGGCCCTGCTGAGGGCTGGGACCGTCTCCTTCCATTCAGGCCCAAAGTGTGACTCCAGCTCTGCAGGTGGAGTCTGACTTCGCCTTGGTTTCAAGTGTGGAGTGAGGCTCCCGAGGTGCCCAGAGGGTGGTGTCAATGCCAGGCTGGTGTTCAGGCAACTTGGAAAATGCTCAGGAGCCAGCCTGGCCCCATGCTAGAGAAGGCTCCCTCAAAACAGCCCCAGACAGACTTCCGCCTCCATCCTCCTTCGGCCCAGAGGAGCCATGGGCCTCTGGGAAGCTTCACAGCCCCTGGGCTTCCTCTCTCCCCTAAGCAGGAGGAACTGCACGGAGCCACAGCAGCAAGGCAGAGGCTGGACTGGACGAGGGTGTCCTGGCAGCCAGGGTGGTCAGACAGAGGCAGGGCACCTGAGGGAGGTGGCAGAGGCTTCTGCAGGCAACCTCAGAAGCAGGAGACATTTCTCGTCACTCAGGGCCTCGATTTCTAACCTGTATGACACGAGAGGCACACAGGTGAGCCACAAAAACTTGTTAAACATGCAACGCCTGGCCGTTTAGTTGGGGGCACTGAACCCTTTTCCTGTAGATTTTCAAATTAAAAATGTGACATCAGCCCTGACCAGTGTGGCTCAGTTGGTTGGGTGTCATCCCACGAAGAGAAAGGTCGCTGGTTCGATCCCCAGTGAGGGCACACATGCCTGGGGCTGCAGTCTCGGCCCCTGGTCGGGCGCGTTTGAGAGGCAGCTGACCAATGTTTCTCTCCTCTTCTCCCTCCCCACCTTCCTCCCTTCCTCCCTTCCCCTCTCTCTAAAAATAAATAAATAAAAACCTTTAAATCACACCTGTTTTTTTTGTCAGATCGGCAAACAACATAGTTTTTTTCGGTGTGCTGCAGAATTTTACGTGTTCCGTAGGATGAAAAAGGTTAAAGATCGCTGCCCCAGAACTCTGGGAAGTTCATAAAACCTAAGCGGCTCAACATAAAAATAGCAGTGAACTTAACATTGGGCTTGTGTGTGTGTGTGTTGCTTGTAGCATGCATTTTTTTTTTAAGCAAAAGGAGTCCACACCTCTGTTTTCCCATTTAGATGCCCAGCCCCAAGCCTGAGGACAGCCTCAACCCTCTTAGGGCACACCATCACCCAGACGGCCCCTGGGGTGGACATGGCACTGGACAGGCTCAGGATGCCCCAGTGACAGTCCTGCTCTGCCCCAAGCCAGCTGTGTCACCAGCACTGATGCTCGTTGGGCCTCCATCTGACCACTCAGGTCTCTCCCAGTGTGACAGGTTCTGACTAAGTGGTAACTCTGAGCGTCGCCTGCCCCATCTGGGAAATGGAGATGATACTCCCCCAGCAGGTTTGCAGAACTGCGATGAATGAAAGCAAAGCTTCTTTGGAAACAGTTTGTCTCTGGCACCTTTCCTGTGCCCACAGAGACCCGGTGTGAGTCTAAGCTTTGCATGTGACAAGTGCCTGACTCCTCAGGGAAACAGATGTCATTAAGGTTGGTCAGCAATCCCACCAGCCTTCCCTGGGTCAAGGCCGCGGTAGCTGGGGACGCCTCTCAGGTGGGCACCCTCGGCGAAGAGCTGTCTCCTCCTAGGACCGTGCAGACATGTGCCCTGTGACTGTGGGGGCACAAGCAGTGGGCCAGGCATGGGAGGGGGGAGCCTGCCGGGAATAGGGCTCCTGACCCTCTGCCCGCCCCCAGCTCCCAGTGCCCATGGCCGTGCTGTTTCTGCTGTCCAAAGAGCGGCTAGTGACCTGCTGCCCTCAGAGGAGGCCGCTGCTCCTGTCTGCAGATGAGCTCGCCCTGGAGACACAGCCTCCTGAGAAGGAAGAAGCTTCCTCGCTGCCCCCAAAGGTTCCATCGCACCCAGGTGGGGGCTCTGATGAACTTTCATGCTCACAGCCTCACTCGGAGGCCACTCTGGTAACCCCTCCCCCAGAGGGCAAGGGTAGATCACGGGTGATAGTGGTTGGAGAAGAACCTTGGCACCAGTGGTCTCGTGTGAGGCAGGAGATGGAGCAGCCTGGCCAAGGGAACGAGGAAGGCAGACTTGTGCCCTAACCCCCATTCTGCCTACCCCTGCTTGTGTGATCTTGGCCAAGTTACTTGACCTCTCTGAGCCTTGCATCCATCTGGGCTGTGAGATGGACAGGGGCTCTTGCTAACAGATGGTTGGTTGAAGCTAGAGAAGGTAGGAGGCACCAAGTGGCCCTCCTTTCTGCCGGTGGCCCCCCAGGGGCACGCAGAGGCCGGGGAGCAGCAGCTAAGACTCACCCGGACTCCCTGTGTCTCGCCCAGAACACGAGGACCTGTTCAGCTGCTGCCAGAGGACGAACTTCAAAGGAGCCCCGTGTTCCTTCTTCGCCATCCACATCGTAGCTGCCCTGGTCCTGTTCATGATGGATGGGATCACGGTAAGCCTGCCCTCACGGAGCACCTTCTCGGGGGGGCTCTCCACCCCGAGACTCAAATCTGGGAATGGCGAGAGAAAGAGAGGAACATCAAGGTTTCCTGGAGACCTGACCTAGAGTTCAGTTGATCCAAAAATTTAAACAAAATAAAAGTCCTGGGGGAGACTGTTTCCGGAATCATTCATAGACCCTTAGTACTGTGGTCTTCTGTCCCAGCCAACTGTTTACATTTTCCTTAACTCTGTGGATAGGGGCCTGTGGGCCTGTGACCAAGTGCAGGCTACCCACACTTTTTTAAAGGGGCAGAGCCCTGTTCTGCCACATAGAAGTCATGCCAAATGAACTCTAGGACACTGCCTCCTGGAACATTCCACACGTGGGCTTCTTAAGCCATGCCATAAAAACAAGCTGTGGGCCCAGCTGTTTGGTCTGCCAGTGACCTCTGTCACACTATTTAACGCCCTTTCCCAGAAATCTCTAAGGATTAGATTAGAACAATTTTAAATGGCTGATTCACTGATTACCATGTGAAGGACTCTCCAAAGAGAAGGCCCTACAAACTAGGTGACCCGGTGGCAGGTACTCGTGACAGTCCTGGTTGACTTCCAACGCTCAGTGTGACCTTGGGCAAGTCCCTTCTCTCTGCCCTCTCAGCTGTAAAATGAGATGCTCGTTCACACCTTTTTTTTTTTTCCCTGCAGAAAAACAAACTTTCTTCAACAAAAAACTTTCTGTGGAATCCTGATAAATAAGGCAATTAGTGGAACCCTGCTCTGGTGAAGGGGCTGCAGAGCTTTTGTGCCCAGGCCCCCCAGGCTCCCTGTGGGGTAGGGCCCCCTGGAGCCCAGGGGCCTTTGCAGGGGCAGTCCAGGAGCTGTAGCCCTCAGGACCCGTTCTCGGCTCTGGCCTGTGCGTGCTGTGTGACCGTGGCCCCAAGCCCACCCTTCGATGAACCCCTAGGAGCAGGAGTGGGCCTCCTCACACCCACCTGGCCAGGGCCCCCTTTCCCAAGATTATGGACTGGCCATGCTGCGGGTGTGCTCAGCAGGCCCTGCCTCTCCACAGGGGGTGTATTCCACCTTCGTGTACAGCTATGCTGTGGAGAAGCCGCTGTCTGTGGGACACAAGGTGGCCGGTTACCTCCCCAGCCTCTTCTGGGGCTTCATCACCCTGGGTCACCTTATCTCCATTCCCATCGCCTCCAGGATGAAGCCAGCCACCATGGTTTGCATCAACTTGGTAAGTGGCCTCCTGTTGCTTCTTGGAGACGTGAAGAACCATTCCCTCCCAGCCCTTCCACTGCGCCCGGACTTTTGCTCAGGGTGGAGCTCTGCCAGCGGGGTGGACTGTAGAAGCAGAGGGAGGGCGGGATGCTGGTGAGGAAGGGATGCTGTGGTCTTGGAGGAGTCCCTTCCCCTCTCTGGGGCCCTGACTTTGCACTCATAAATGGAAGGGGCTGTGGGCGGTGACTCCTGCTGCGTGGGGCAGAGACCCCGCTGACAATCTGTCAAGAATACAAGGGAAGCAGGACTGGGTCCTCCTGTGTCGCCTCGGTGCCCAGCTGGTCAGGGCCTTGTGGCTGGTGGAAGCCCGGGAGCCCCTGGCCTTCAGTGTCACCCTCTTTGGGCTGAAGCCTGGGGATTTGCATTTTGAAATTCTTCCACATAATTCTCAAGCAGCCTGACTGGCACATGGGCTGCCTTCAAGGACCTGGCCTGCCCAGGATGCAGGAGGTCTGGGCCTGCATGATGGGTCTTAACTTCCACCCTGCTGTGTGTCTCTGTCACCATCTGTGACAAAGGGGTCCCGATGACAGATTCCTGAAAGGTCGTCCAGCCCAACTCCCAGCAGGGCTTGAGTCACCTCCATAGCATCCCTTTATAGAGGGGAGGTACACAGTCTGTTTAAACACCTCCAGGGACTCACGCCTTGCCAGGTAGCCCAATCTATTGCAGAAAGTCCTTCCTTGGGTTGAGTTTCTAGCAGATAGCGGGTCAAGAAGTAATGTTGAGGCTACCCAGATCAAAGATGATGAGCCTCAAGAAAGGCTTTTGGATTTGTGCTTGTACTGGTTTATGACCTTCAAGAAAGAAATTTGCATTCGAGGTAGATGGGCGGTTGGGCGGGCAGAAGCCAAACTCTAGAGGCTGAGAGGGAGAGGGAGGTGGGACGTGGAGGCGTGAGTATTGCAAATATTCTGAGCTGAAGGCAGTTCAGCTGGACTGGAGTCAGGGTGACGTGAGTCTGTTCACAGGCGGAGGAGAAAGGGGGACGCCTGCAGGGAGGGTGCCTGTGAAGGTGCCATTGTGGGCAACTGGGTGAAGAAGGCCCCGGGTAGGGGTGAGGGGAGCAGAGCAGTCGGGGAGGAAGTGGGAAGTTCAGGGAGGAGGGAGCCCCTGTTCCTCGGAGCTGGGGTGGCGTGACCCCGGGAGGGGGAGGAGAGAACAGTGAGGGTACAGCACTGCTGGTGGTCAGCCTCTGGAGGACGCCAGGCCAGCTGCCTAGAGAGGGGAGTGAGGTGGAAATCCGGGTGTGCGAGAAAGAAGAAAGTCTGAAGCGTCCTGGGCACCAACAATAAAAACTCACCTGGAGTGAAGGTTTTCAAAAAGGCAAATCAAATTCCGGGGCCCAGCCAAGACTTCCTGAGTCTGAGAGGCCAGTCCTGCGGGGAGAGAGGGAGACTGGGGTCCAGGCCCGAGAGGGGCGGGGACGAGGCCGGCAGGATGGACTTGGAGAGGTGCAGAGGTCCTGGACGTCTTCTAAGGTACCGTGGGCAAGAACATAGGTGAGGAAAGGAGGGCTCCAGGACTACCTCAGATACCAGGGTTGAGCCCTGGGGGGATGGGGATGCTGTTGACTGATGTGACAACAAGGAGTGGATTTGTGGGAGGAAAGGAAAGGTTCCCTTCAGGCCATGTTGCTAGCCATCCAGTGACATATCAAAAGGACAGTTTTACATGCAAGTTTGGAGTCCTGGACACTGTTCGTGGCTGGAGGGATGGATTTAAGAGTCCAGGCATAGGGGTATTTGAAACTGTGAAGCTGAACCAATGGGAAGTATAGACAAAGAAGCAACACAACAGCCTTGGCGGCTTGGCTCAGTTGACTGGAGCATTGTCCTGTGCACCAAAAGGTTGCCGGTTTGATTCCCAGTCAGAGCACATGCCTGGGTTGTGGGCTGGGTACCCAGTTGGGGGCATGCAAGAGGCAACCACACATTGGTGTTTCTCTCCCCCTCTTTCTCCCTCCCTTCCCTTCTCTCTAAACAATAAATAAATAAAATCTTTTTTTTTTTTAATTGAGCTGAGAAGAAGAAAGAGCAGATGGATCTGTGGGACCATTTTCTTTGCCAAAGAACTACATTCTATTATGAACCATAGATAGGCCCCTTGCCTTCGTGTTTTTATGGCACAAAAGGAGTCTTTCACATTGTGAAGGGGATATGTTTCCTTTTTCCATTGCTGCTGGAGAATCCTTCCCTCCGTGGGCAGCAAGTCTCTCCCAGCGAGGGCTCTGAGCTCCCACCAGGGCTCTGGTGTCTCAGAGGTCCCACAGCTGAGGCCCCACTGAAGGACAGAGAAGGAACAGGGCTCATGGCTGCAGTCCTGGCTGTGTTTCTTCAATCGGAGCAAATCCTGCAGGGGCTGCCGGGACGTGTGGAAGGCCTTTCCCTCCTCACACTCATGGGCGAGGTGCACCGGGCCGGTTAGCTGTGGCTTCTCCCATGCCTTCCAGCTCTCCAGATCTTCTTTTTTCTAGAAACAAATATGCTCCCCCAGGAGAGTTTCACCTCAACACTGTGGGGTTTTGTAGGTCCTCCTGAGGCATTAAGAAGAGCTCACACACGGATGGTAGGACTGACATTTGTGCGAAGCCTCAGGCTGGAGCCCTTCATTGCTGCTGTTCCCCGCCACGCTCCAGTGTAGCTATTGCAGCCTGTTGGGCAGGAGAGGAAGTCGGGGGTCCGAGAGGTCAGCTACTCCAAGGCCCCAGGACTGGTGGACCCTGTGTCTGGGTCTTCTGCCTCCAAGCCTGTGCCGCCTGGGTTTCTTCCCAGATGTGTTTTGCATAGAAATCAGTCAATATTGACATAGATACATTTTTAGAGAATTTTTTAGAGTCATTTTACCAAAAGTATTCCCATGTGACAGAAACCCTGACTGAGCTAGAAAGCCCTCTGGTCCCTTGGCCTGCCACAAGGGTCTCCAGCCACCGTGGAATCTGAGCCGAATCTGGGGGGAGCCACACTGGCCTGCCACAGCCACCGCCCCTCTCTGGGAGCTCTGTCTGGACTCCTGATGCTGGGGACCCCGCCTCTCCTGCTCCCCCAGGCTCCCCCGCCCCCAAGCTCACTGCTCCTGGGGAAGGAGGGGCTGCTCCTGCTCAGAGAAATGGAGGACGCCCGCCTCCCCGCCAGCCGGGCGGGGGCTGAGGACTTGGGTGGAGTCCCCATGCTCACTCACAGAGAGGGCCTTGGGGACCGCCAGTTCTCCCTCTCCAAGCTGTTTGCTGGAGATGGCTGGCTGGGCTCACCTCCTCCCTCTGGTCATATTTTCAGGGCTTGGTTAGCAGACACCAGCCTAGGCAGGTGCAGTCCCCACATGTTCCATGGGGTGGCACACCGGTCACAGTGGAGCCTAAGGTGGCCTAACTGCCAAGGCCGGACTGACTCCTCCAGGCTTTTCCTTTCTCATGGACGCCCGGCTTTCCCCAACTTCTAATCACCTCCATCACTGCTGTGACAGGTCGGCGTGGTGGTGACGTACCTGGTGCTTCTGGCTTTACCCTACAATATCATCTTCCTGTACGTGGGGACGGCCAGTCTGGGGCTGTTCCTTAGCAGCACCTTCCCCAGCATGCTCGCCTACACGGAGGATGTTCTGCAGTACAAAGGTGAGTGTGCAGGGGCAGGGGTCCCCCTGGCTGGGCCACACCCCCTGCCTCCACCTTTCTGTGCTGCTGCAGCCGGAAGATCACTGCCCTGCCTGCTCGCAGAAATGGTGCTCCCCTGACTGGTGGGAACAGGCCCGTGAATGGGGTTGTCCTAATCCATGTGCCCCCGCCCCTTGAACATCACATCTGTATATGGGCCTTCAGGCCACAGGGAAGCAGGTAGTTTCTCTCCTCCATTTTCCTTTTTCCCAGAGTCCTGTCTGTTGGTCCACAGCTGGCACTTTGTGTGACATGCATGGGAATTTCAAGTTGCAGCATTGCCCGGGGAAGTTACAGCCCAGGAAAGGGACTTTGAATAATACCTTCACAGTGATGGGACCTACTAGCTTTGCTGTTCTGTGGCTGTTGTTCGAGCTGTAGAGGGTTAGAATGAGGTCATGACAGCTGATAAGGGGCTGTGACATGGCTTCTTGATGTAGGAAACCTCTGGTTCTTGTTCCATAGCCTCCTGAGTGCACACAGCAAAAGTCTTTGGTAAAATGAGTTGATTAAAAATATCCCTGCTTTGAACAGTTAACATTATTACCTTCAGAAGTAACTAGAAATGCCCCAGAGTGCAGGACAACTGGCACTGAGGAGGCGTGCTGTCTGTGGAGGAGGCGGGGTTCGGTGCAGGGGGTGGTGGCAGCTGGAGCAGTTGGACCTGCACCCAGCTCGGTTCCCCACAGCGCGAAGACAGGAGACCTGTGTCCTTGAACTCCAAGGGTAATCCCCAAACCACAAGTGGGTGGATGAAACAATGTTGATGTCGCCTGTCACACACTGTATCCCACAGGCTCTGAGCTACAGCAAATGTTGAACAGTAGTTAGCAATGATGCTGGTTGGTTCTGCCTGCGGGTGGTCACCAGACTGTCCTCTTTTCATCTCTCCCCTCCCGGCCTCAGTTCAGGCCTCTGTACTCTCTCACCTGCTTGGAACACTTCACAGGACCCAGCTTTTCCTGCCGTCCCATCACCCCCACTGCTGCCTTGGCAGGTGTTGGCTTGTCTCGTTGCCTTCGCATGTGCGTGTGTCAGAGGTTCTCGGTGCTGGTGCCACGTTCGTCACCCGGAGCACTTGTGACAAAACCCAGCTCCTGGGCTGCACCTCCAGAGTCTGAGGGAATTGGCTCCGAGCTGCTGGGACATTTTAATGTGGAGCCAGGGGGAGGACCTGTCGCTGCCGCAGAGGGACCGCTCAGGCACAGAGTGGATTCCGGCCTCACACCTTCCGGTGGAGCTCCTTTCCTTCCCCTCGGAGCTGCGTCCTAGCCGACTGCTCCCCAATAGCGCACAACCATCCTGCCCTCCACACCTGGCACAGGATGAACCCTCTGCTCGGAATGTCCTCTACTCCACCCCTCCTCTTCCGCCCCTCGAGGAAGCTTCTCTGCTCCGCACTGGAAAGATCCCCTCCTTTGTACCTGCTTCTCATGTTTGATCCCTCCAAGGCTTTTGTGCCTGGTCGTCTGCATCCTCTCCTTGACAACGCAGTCCCTGTGGGCACTGGCAAGGGACAAGGCTAAGAGTGAGGGCTTTGAGGTCGTCAGCAGACCCAAATCAGTTCTGCCTTTGCTCTCTCTGGCTTTGTGGCCTCAGGTGATACAATTTGTTTCCCCTTGCTGAGCCTGTTTCCTCATCCACGAAATGGGGATGCAAATACTTACCTTTGAGGATTGTTTTGTGCATTAGAGAAATTGTAAAGCTCTTGACTTAGCGGCTTAACTGGCTCACAGGTGCTCAATATATGTGTTAGCTCTGTTCATCGGCACAGCCTCAGCTGTGTTCAGCTAGCACAGGGCTTGATGCACAGAAGGTACTGGCAGGGTTTCGAGTGAATGAGTGAAATAGACAGTGGGTACCACTGGAATTCAGACCAGGAAGGGACTGCTGTTAAATCTCAAGGTAGCTTCATGGAAGAGACGGGATGTGAGCTGGCCCAAAATTTGGAAAGACAGGAGAAAGGAAAGGTACTCAGGGAAGGGTGGGGTGGGTTGCAGGGGCCAGAGGCCAGTGTGGGAGCAAAGGAGCAGAGACACGTAACAACATAAACAAGAGACTAAAAGAGGAACAGAAGCTCAGAATAAAAACACTCAGTGCCTCTCATACATTGGCCACTGTGCTGGTAATAGGCAGTGATATATGTCACAGAACAAAAATTCAAGGCACCGTCCTCTCAGGGACCTAAAGGCTACACAGACAGTGGGGTGCGTGAGCATAGGGTGAGGGGGCTGAGGGAGCACGGGGAGCAGCTGACCCAGGTCCAGGGAGGGGGCGAGGGGAGAAGACCACAGGAGGAAATCTCTGCTGGGCCTGAAGGCTGAGCAGGGGCTCGCAGGACGAAGAGGAGGGGCAGCAGGGGCCTGGACCTGGCGGCGGCAAACTGGCGCTTCCTCCTGGCCAGAGGGCAGCCTGGGGGCAGGTGGTGGGAGAGATGAGTCTTCGCTCTCTGCAGGGACAGATTAGGAAGGGTCCTGGAGACCACGTTAAGGCCCCTGGACTTTGTCCTGAAGGCGGCGTTGACAGGTGGAGGCTGAGAACTGGCCTGGTGTCGAGGGTTCGCTGAGTGTCGGGACTTCGCTGAGCACGCCCACACACTGCACCAGAGGGCGCCGCATGGCAGCCCTGCGCAGGCTGTGCTGTGGCGCCCATTTCACAGAAGGAAACCAAGGCCCGCAGAAAGGAGAGGGCTCGCCTGAGGCCGCACAGCTAGCAGGTGGCACAGCTGGGCCTGGTGCCCAAGTTTGCCCCTGAAGTTTGGGCCCTGACAGTCTGCACCACGTCGCCAGAGGGATGACAGGTGCAGCTGGCCAGTGTGGTGCCAGGGCACCGAAGACACTGTTCTGACCAGTGGAGGGCTGGCCTGTGGAGATCAGGAGATCTTTCCGGAAAAGTTGGTGGTGGTCACATTGGGAGGGACCCTGAACACCAGGCTAAACAGCTTGGAATTCACTGGGAGGACAATTGTGAGCGATGAAGGTCTCAGAACAAGGAAGGGACATAATGACCATGGGACCTACGCATTCCCAGGCAAAGTTAAGAGCTGAAGTTTGTGAAATCTTAGGCATCCCAAGGAGTCCTCTTAGGCAGCCATGCTGACGCCTGCTGACTTCTGCCTCCTGACTCGTTCTTACTAAACCACATCCTTCTGTTCTGTGTAGGCTGCGCGACCACAGTGCTGGTGACAGGGGCGGGAATCGGCGAGATGGCCCTCCAGATGCTGGTTGGCTGGGTACGTGGGAGACTCTGGGGGGAGGGAGAGCATTTGGGGAGCACCCCTCCAAGCAGGCGGGAGGGTGCGGCCAGTGCCTCCTGAACCCAGGCGAGCAGGGCCCACTCTGTGTTACCTGTTTCCGCTGCTGAGCCAGCCCTGGAAGCTGAGCCTCCAAGCAGGGGCCCCGGGCTGGGAAGGGCTGCAGCATCCAAAGCAAACACAGGTCATGTCTGGGAGCAGGGCCAGAGGGGCCCGTGGGAATGTGTTTAGCTCCTGGGCCTGGGATGGGATGGAGCTGCAGAGGCCTTTGTCCATCCCTCCCCAGCCTGCCGCTCCCTCAGCCCACCTCACACAGCCTTTGCTGGGCCACCCTGCAAAGGGCCCAGAGTCCCTGCCCAGTTCCTGCTCCGATCCCAGGCCAACTCCTGTTCCACACACCCACAGGTCATGTGTTCAACAGGAAGAAAATAAGTCTGCTTTCTACTGAGGACGACAGCGTAGACATTGCCATCCCCCTTTTTACAGGGAGGACGCTGAAGCTCAGGCAGATTAAGCAGCTCGCCCTCAGTCATCCCACTCCTAATAACTGTCCGCAATGACATGCAAACCCAGCTCTCTCCGACTCCCAAAGCCCCCTCCCCACTGTTCCCCTCTCCGCTGCTTCTGCCCGCTGGGTGGGGAGAGCACGTCTTCGGTGCCCTCTGCCTGGAAGCGCCGTGAGGGCTGGCCGGGCTCCCGTGTGGTTTCGTGGAGGGCATGGAGGGAGCTGGCGCTCGCTGCTGAAGCTGGCAACAGGCCCATGGGATTCCATGGGCTACTTGGGCATATATTTAAAATTCTCTGGAATAAAAGGATATACGTAATCTCCCTGGCAAAATTCTGGTCAGGCCTTGTGGGTAGAGAGAAACACCTAGGATGATTGGAATTTTAAGGAAGATAAGGAGATTTTTCAGAAGGTTCCAAACATAGAGCTGAAAGGGACGGCAGGGCTCACCCGGTCCAGCCCTCGCAGTGGAACGGGTTTCTGTCTCCTCCAGAAACATGACCTTGAAACAAGGCCACGGCGTCTCTGCACCCATGGCTCTATCTATTGGTGTGACAGTCCTCAACTTGACTAGAGAACCTGCCGAGGGCCCGAGAAGGCCGCTTCCTCCCATACATCTCCGTGGGAGGCTTTGATGGCCTGTGTGTCTGTTTTCCCCTTTGGCAGATATTCCAGGCTCAGGGCAGCTACAGTTTCCTGGTCTGTGGCGTGATCTTTGGTTGCTTGGCGTTTGCCTTCTACATCTTGCTCCTGTTTTTCCACAGGATGCACCCTGGACTCTCATCAGGTAAGGAAAGAATCTGTTTCTACACAAGAGGAGGAAAACAGAGCGGGGTGAGGGGGTGGGGGAAGGACCTGTGGGAGATACCGTGGACCTTACTTAGCATACCAGCACTGCTGTTCTGTTTCAAGTAAAATGCAAGGAAATGTTTATTTTTCTACAGCTTCCTTTTCCTTCTTCCTGCCTTGCCATGCAATTGTCTGTGCTGCACTCCCAGGGCAGCAGCAGCCGGGGCAGGCTGACTCACGGTTTCTCCGTGAGGAGAGGGGCAAGGATATGAACTTGGCTTCCTGCGCCCCACCGTGCTGCAGGACCCCAGGCCAAGGCTCTTTCCAGCCTGTGCTGGGCACCAAAAGGCAGAGCCTGCCTCTTTGGCTAGAATTCAGCCCAGCAGCCCAATTGGCTGCATCTTTGCAGTTTAGGATTTGGACTGTAGTTCACACCTCTTTTTCAAAAAGAAGTCCCTCAGGCCAAGTAGCAAAGAAAAGCACTTTCCGGGCGGAATAGTCTGGCTCCTGGAGACCCCAGGCATGGTTGGCCCCAAGCTGTTTGCATGACCCAGAGCCCACTGCTGCCTTTCTGCCCAGAGCTCTCAAAGTCCCCACAACTGTTTCAGTGGGGCACGCAGCCAGTTATTAAGAGGGGGTGCCCAGGCAGAGCCCTGGTCCCCCCCACAGAAAGCAAAGACTGAAGGAACAGGCAGCCAGAGGCCTCTCTCGGCAGGTGGACACATGCACCCTTTAAACAGTCAGTTTAAAAGTCCTGAGGACAACAAGGGCTCCCCAGGCAGCTTTAACTATGGCCTTGCTTCTGAGGTGGCAGGTGCCAGTGGCCGTCTAGCCCCACACTCAGGACAGAGCGCTCATTTAGGCCGCACGTGCAGGAAGGATTGACTGCGCCCTGACTGGTGTGGCTCAGTGGGCTGGGGGCAGCCGATCAAGGTTTCTCTGCAACATCAATGTTTCTCTCCCTCTCCTTCTCCCTCCCTCCCCTCCTTTCTGAAAATAAATAAAATCTTTAAAAAAGTAGTATCGAATATTTGCTAAATGTCAACTAACACTTAATAAATTCCCCAATCAAGGAAGACAGAAAGAAAGACATATTCCCCAAGCCCAAGACACTAGCCTCAACAAACTGCCCCCACCAACAGTTTGCCAGAACTCGTGGGTCTGACTTTCCCCTTGGCTCCCCAAGGGGCCACCGGGCAGCAGAGAAATGAAAGGCCGGGGTGAGCTCTCAGAATGAGTAATCACTGGAGCGTCATCGGAGCTGCTGAAATGTGTTACCTGGTTGGTCGGTTTGTCTGTCTGTTTCTGTTATAGTTTCTACCCAGGACAAACCACTTGGAGTGGAGAGCTCTGAGTGCTACCAGAGGTAAAAGTGGGCGAAGGCGGCAGGCGAAGACATCTGGCCTCGAGCACCAGCGGAGACCAAAGTGCGGAAGGGCGCTGGGGCGGCCGCAGAGCAGCCTCCGACGCCTCGGTTTGGGCTTCTGCACGCTGAATACTCGCATAGAAGAAATTAAACCGGGTTCTGGTACCCGGGTCCTCCCTGGGCAAATCATTAGAGGTTTACCTGGCTCCCCAAGTTCCTTTCCTCTTCCCTGGTTCTGGCTTTTGGTCAGAGCTGCCTGCCTGGGAAGGAGGCAGACAGTCATCCGCTTCACGCCACTGGCCGCCTCCTGGGTGGACCACACTCTGGGTCTGAAGGTCACTCTTAGTTGAATTTGAAAATACAGGTTGAAATGATAAAACTCGGTGATCATTGCTGTATGTAGACGCATTTTAAGTTAATCAAAACAAATCCATGGCATGCTCGCAGGGTTTATGTGCTTTTTATTAATAGTCCAGAGTCCCTCAAATCCCTGCTGCTGACACCAGTAGTTTGTCCACAATCTAAGACAGCAAAAGGAAAAGTTGAATCTTGCTATCTTTGGGACACTAATTCAGTGATATGCTGGGCTAGCTCCTACCGGCTTATAAAAGCTGATGGTTAAACTTTCTTTTTAAGAGCTATTTGTTAAATACAGTCATTATTAAAAATTAAATTATAGAAATTTAAAATACATGAAAAACAAAGGTAATGGTTACTCAAAACTCATCGCTTCCTAATCTTTCTATGCCTGTGTTCTCGAAGTGACTTATGACTGTCGTATCCGTGTGGTGGGGACACTATGGAAAGGAGGGCTGCCGGCATCTCCTTCAGGCTCCCCTGTCAGGGATGAGGTGTTGGTGGCTGGAGATCAGCCACGGTGGGAGTACTGACACCACAGCAATTGGCAAAAGCTACAAATCATGGCTAGTCTCGCCTGGAGAGCCAAGTGTTCAACATTCGCCGGCACACCACTGCTAGTAGTCGGCGCTAACTGGTCCAGACGTCGCCTGGGAGACTGAGAAGGACGTTCTGTTTTTCTTTCCTGACACTGACTAGTTTACAGAAGGCGTAGAAACAGCACTAAGGATTTCTCAAAAATATCTAATTTAAACTTACATCTTCTATAGAGAAGAAGGAGTCTTGACAGGCATACCTCAGGGATATTGCGGGTTCGGTTCCAGACCATCACAGCAACGCGAGTATCGAGTATCGCAATAAAATGAGTTGCCGTCTTTTTGCTGGTGGAGGCTCTCGCTTTCATTTGTAAAAAACGCAACATCTGTGAAACGCGATAAAGCGAGTCACAATGAGACGAGGTATGCCCGTGTACCACGTCAAGTTTTTGAACGAAAACAGGATTTCAGAACAGTTCAAGCTGTGTAGTATACGGAAAGCTGTGCCTGACTGTCAAGCAAATCCCGTGGTAACGCAAAGAAGGCAAACTGAGAGACTTGGAGAGGGACAGCAGTTGCGCTGGGTTGTGACGTGGCTGTGACAGGGACTGTGCCCTAGTTCGTCTGCACTTGTGTATATACAAATGTACATGTATAAAAACGAGTGGATCACGGCTCTCAGTAACCTGTCCCAGTACCGCGGTTCACATGCCCGACATTGGAAGTTTATCCTGGAACTGTGGGCACTGTCCTGGAAGCCAGCTCCGTCTGCCAGCAGCGTGGTGCGGTGGTAAGAACCCGGCTGTCCAGAGACCTGGTTCAAGCACTGGTCTCGGCATCTATCTCTGTGGCAGAGAGATTGCTGAGGCTCTTCCAGCTGTGCTTGTTTTAAAAATCTGTACCATGACATTTCTAAAAGAATCGTACCCTACCTCAAAGGAATTCTGAAAGAATTAAGTGAATTTGTGTAAATCAATTATTATATGCCTGACATAGAAATTGCTTCATAAATGTTGGCAATTTTTATTTTTAAAATCTATAAGCAGCTTAGAAATTGTCGTGTGTCTGTTACATATTTACTGTAAGCCAAACAGGTCCCAACTCGTTTGAAAGCTGGCAGCCCAGGGTTGTGGTGTGAATGGTGTCGGCAGACGCGGAGAAGCACGGGATGCCCACTGGCCTTTGCCGTGCAGCCCGGTGCAGGGAGTGGCTGACCAGACAAGAAGGAAACAGCTGGATTATTTTTCTCGTGGGCTTTCAAGAAAACATCCCTTTTATACAGATTTAGAAATAAGAATCAACGGCTTTATCTAAGGTGATCAGTATTAATTTGTGAATATAGAAAATAAGACTGAAATAAATTTGACTGCCTTTTCTAAAATAAAATGCTTTAAATTGAGTGTGTTATCTGTTATCAAGGACACTCAACCCTTATTTGCATAAGTCCAGAAACAAATGACCAAATGCTCCCTGAAGACGGCCTCTCTCGTACTGTGGGTTCACACGGTTGATATTTTAGGAGAAATGAAACTGTCAAGTGAGGAACTGACAACCACTGCCCCTCTGACGTATGGTCAGAGTGGGGGAAGGCAGGCAGGTTTTCATGCCACAGTGCGAACGCAATCACAGAGCAAGCCGGCCGGCCTTCTCATCTTCTCATTAAGTTCTGACGTTCCCCAGTGCTGTGCGGTTGCCCTCTTTCCAGACTCCCCTCTGCTACTTAGGTGTGGGATCCAACCCATCAGTACACCAGACTCTCTAAAGGAAGGCACGGTGACACAGATGTTTGAGAGGATTCATTCATTCGCTTAAAACGAGGTATTGTGCACCTGCTGTCCTCGAGGCACTCACCTACGTGTAGAGACAGAGCAGAAAATGACATGGGAGTCCCTGCCTCACAGATTGCACTGCAGTTGAAGACACAGAGACAGCAAAGGGAGACAGCATGCCACAGGATGAGGGATGGTTCAGTGCCATAAAAGTAAAGCAGGGAAGGGAGGTGGAAGAGGGCATGTCAAGAAGTGCTTCGGAAGGCCTTTCTAAGGAGGTACTGTTTGTGCAGGAACCTTAATGATGTGCAGGAGTGAGCCATCCAAGTACCCGGGAAAGATCGCATCGGCAGGACACAGCAAGCGCAAGGGCCTTAGACTCAGTATGCTTGCACCTGAGGACCAACCAGCAAGCAGGCCCGTGTGCGTCAGTGCAGTGGGGGAGGGGAAGGATGGCAGACAATAGGTTGGAGGGAAGGTAGGGGCCAGGTCGTATCAGCCACGTTAGGAATATGGGATTTTTCCTTTTAGTTATGTGAGACTAGGGGACTTGTGAGCAGGCAAGGGGCAAGGATGAAATAGTGGGCACAGGCCAAGCTACAACGGCAATAAACCACACAGGAGATGCTGGCTTGGACAGTGCGGGTTAGAGCTCTGTTCTGGAAGTCAGACGGACAATCTGCTGAGTGGGGTGCGTGGGTGTGAGAGAGAAAGACGGGAATCAAGGCCGACCCTACGGCACTGGGCTCGGTAACTGGGTGCCGAGTAACTGGGTGGTGAGGAAGCCCCTCAACACTGGAAGACAGTGGGCCGTAGAGCTCTGGTTTGGAAGTGTCAAAGGCTGGGAGATTAAAAAAAGTCCAGACGTTACTGCAGGCAAGAAGGGGCTGGAGAGAAGTATTCCAAGTCATGAAAGGCAAGGACCTCCATCCAAGATTGCTCTATCCAGCAAAGCTTTCATTTAGAATGGAAGGGCAGATAAAGTACTTCCCAGATAAGGTCAAGTTAAAGGAGTTCATCATCACCAAGCTCTTATTATATGAAATGTTAAAGGGACTTATCTAAGAAAAAGAAGATAAAAAACATGTACAGTAAAATGACAGCAAGCTCACAATTATTAACAACCATGCCTAAAACAAAAATGAAAAGAAACTAAGCAAACAACTAGAACAGGAGCAGAACCACAGAAATGGAGATCACATGGAGGGTTAGCAACAGGGGAGTGGGAGGAGGAGAGAGGGGGAAAAGGAACAGAGAATAAGTAGCATAGATGGCAGGTAGAAAATAGACAGGGGGAGGGCAAGAATAGTATGGGAAATGTAGAAGCCAAAGAACTTAGGACACATGGACATGAACTAAAGGGGGGAATGTGGGTGGGAGAGGGTGTGCAGGGTGGAGGGGAGTGAAGGGGGGGAAATGGGACAACTGTAATAGCATAATCAATAAAATATATATTTTTTAAAAAGTCCAGAGGTTAACAGAAACTCAAGCCTGGAGATGTAAATTTCACAGTCACATACAGAGTGTAGGGGGTGGGGCTGAGTCAGACCACCAGTGGGGTGAGTGTCGAGACTGGAAGATTGAGCCCTGAGGTTCTTCAGCACCTAGAGGTTTGAAACCAGGAAAGAACCCAGCAGAGAAAATGAGAGAAGCCAGAGAAGCACCAGAAGTTCAGGGGAGAATGTGGTTTCCTGAGGGCATGGGAAGAGCTTCTCAGGGAAAGTAATCAGTGCTGCCACCAGGTCCATGGAAGACTGAAGATCCCCACAGGTTGTGGTGACATGGAAGGGGACCTTGACTGGAGAGCAGGTTCTGTCAGCAGCGATGTGTTCCCAATACGCGGGAATCACGACACCAACTCTGAGGCTCCAGCAACCTCCTGACACTGATCTTCCTGCCTATCAGAACCTCTCTTTGCTGGTTTACTGTTCATCACACACTGTCCTCTGAGGTGGATGGTGTTGGGTTAAAGGTTACTTCAGAGGAAGTCACCTTTATGGCCTCCCACTTAAAAGGCATATTCCAGTAAGTGCAGTGCTTTGCAGTGAGAATCCACGTGAAATCTTGTAACTGTTAATGACTGTCTCTTACCTGATTATGCCAACCCTGGAAAATTACCCAATAAAACACAAAGTGTTGCAAAACAGCTATTACGCCTCTCCAAAGGGGATGTGTCAACAGTCAGAAAGCTTAGAAAACGGTGCATAAATAGGGTTTTTTTAACTGAAGGACTTCTTAGAGCTTTTAATACCCTAATATGCATTCTGGATCTCTAAGGGGTGACATTCCACTTCCCAAACTTACCTGGCCTCGTGCAAGCACTGATGTAGGTCATGTATTTTGAGAACGGCGGTTCAGGAGAACCCGGCAGTCCTCGTAAGCTACCACCCAGCTTCGCTGCACACTGCTCAGTGACCCGCATCTGAAGCGACAGGTCTCCAGCGTAGGTCAGCTGCTGCCCCCCATCTACTCACGTGCTCCTACTCCATCCTGTCGTTCTTACCTGGGGAGAGGAAACGAACCTCTCTGGTGTGATTCTGCCACCTATTAACCCTACTTCCACCCCTGAACCCACTTCTGAAAAAGCCTAATTTCATTTGCTAAATGAACTGAAATCTCCAGTGGTTTTTCCCCCTTCTTTCTTCGTGTGGTGTTGTGTTTTATTTTAAAGAGAGAGGGGACAGGATGGAGATGAACACTGATCTCTCCTACGCACCTGGGCCAGGGAACCAAGCAGCCATCTCTCACTGGGCGGGACAACGCCCAACCAACTGGGCCACACTAGTCAGGGGCTGAAAGCTCCAGTTTTTAATCTCAAAAGCTACAGGAAGAAACAGGGCCTAGAGCAGAAATAAGCAAAAGTTGCTTCTTACAACAGAATAAAAGCAACTAATTTTTTTAACTTTTTAAAAATTTACACTTTATTTAAAATTTAAAAGTAAAATAAAGAGATTTCACATGGCGAATAATTTTTCTAGCTGGTCAATTCTCTTTTAATCCCTTTTTCTATCAATAATCATTTTACAGTCTCCCCTTTTCACCACCTATCTCAACTGGGGCTTTAAATATTTCAACACATCACATAGTTAAAGGCCAGGTTTTAATGGGAACCACTGGGAAACCGAACTCTTTCCTTACCCACCTTCGCACGGAGGGCACTGCACGCAGGGCCCACCCCAACACATGTGAGAGGAGGGAGGTGAATAATCCATCCAGAAAGTCGTTTTGTTAAAAATATTTATTTAAAAAAATACAATTGTCCATATCTAGTTGCACATACATGTATTAACATATCTATATAATTTTGGACTTTAATAAATTTTCTACAATGCTTTCTTAAAGCTAGCTAGCCATTATACAAAGCAAATTCCTGTCAGTTCTTACATAAAATATTTTTAACGTATCATCTTTCTAATAAGATGCATATCACCATTTCAGAATTTTTTTAAAAATCTTTGCATAAAATTCAAAGCAATAAAAAAAAAAAGATCACCTGATTCGTTATTCGGGGCAACCGTTACCGTGTCGGAAGGCACACGTTTTGTCTCTGAAAAGCAGCACGCTGTGAAGCCCTCGCCGTGCTGGCGCACCAGCCCCTTCACCCGCCTGAGCCTGGAGTAAAGCTTCTTGTCGCAACTAACGGAACTCAGGGCCCTAGCCACGTCATCCTCCTCAACTTTAAAGCAACGCCCTTTGCTCCCAGCAGGCTCGTCAGGTCGGCCTGCCTGGCGGAGGAGATGGCAGTCTCTCGCAGTCCCAACACAATTAATGCGATTTTAATGCATGTTAGCAGTTACCATCTTTTGGGGAAAAAAGAAGAAAAAAGTGACTTTAAACCTTTGAAAGTCTCCCTAATGTAAATTACAATGAAATTAAGACAAGTTACTTTAACAGTTATTCTTTCCTTTGGGTAGGTATGCACTTACGTTTTATAGATAAGCATTCTATTTATACAAAAGTGGTGGACAGTGGATATTATGAGACAGATTTCAATAAAATAAACAAGAGAGGAAGTCAAAAATGAAGTAACTGTCTTCTCAGCAGAGCCAACCTAGGTCTAAGGAAAGCACCCTGGCAGGTTCCTGCCACCACCACACACCCCAACACTGAGACTCCAACCTAGAAGTGCCTCTCTCCTGTGTCGGCACCGTGGCAGACTTGCCCTCTGAGTTACAGATTGGGTGCATGAGATAACAAGTTTATTATTTAAAAACAGCTTTTAATTTTCAAGTAATGTCCACACCTAAAGGTCCAGTAGGACTCATAAAAAAACTGTTCATTATACACTTTTTACTTTTAACCAACTTGATTATTTGGTGCATAAAGGGCATAATTTAAAAAAACTAATTTTAGTCAAAAATTTTATTGCCTCGAACCAAAGCTAACCAGTAGCAAAACGACAGGTCCGAGTTTTACATGCAGTCTTCCCTACCACAGAGATAAATTAAACTGCTGGAGGCGAACGTGAGGGAACAGACAGGACTATAATTAGAGAAGGCTGAACGGCCAAACTGAGTAAACAGGCCCTAAGTAATCAGAAATTAATTGTATTGATTTCTATCTTTACTTACATGCATCTTAATTTCACTGACACTGAGCAGGGAGTTTATCAAACATGCCCCTGTGTCACACAAGCAGTGACTGTTCTGTACACACAAAGGCCAGTGGTACTACTGCCCCCAAAACAAAAAATACAAAATGTCTTAAAAGGAACTGTGTCCCCTACATAACAGACATAAACAATGATTAAACAGAAAAGAAACTTAAAATTGGACAGTTTACAAAGCTGGGTATAATACATCAACTGTCTAGATCATTAAAAGTCATACATTTCTGCAAAGCGGAATATTAAAGCTTGTTAATTATTTTAAAACATCCTTGCCAAAACGGCCTACCTCACAGAGCCAGAAGAAAGGCTCCTTGGGTAACACACTGACCCCTTCTTCAAACAGTCTTAAGTTCCAGAAAACGTAAGTGAGAAATAAACCTTACTTCCCTGACCCTCAATATCCATAAGCTGAAAGTAAACTAACAAAATAATCATTAAGTGCTTCCAGTTATTAAAAATAAAACAGTGCTAACAATGGTGCCCCCCAAAGTGCCAAGTGACTTGATACCGACAGATGGCATTCCCACCCCTGAACTCTAGGCATACTTGAATGCTTCCGTGGCTAGAACTCCGGCCCAGCCACGGGGCACCGCCACCGCCACCCCCACCCACGTCCAGAAGGTCCCAGGCCTGTCCTAGCATGGCTCAGAATCCGAGAAGGGACAAGACCCAGCACGGGCCCTGATGAGATGGAACGCAAGGCAGAGTGGAGAGTATTCGGCCCAAGATGCTCTGAGGTTTCTGCTGATACTTGTATCAGCTCAAGAGGATAAAGTAGGCTGCAGTGCCAGAATCCTTTCACTGTTGTTTCAGTCCACGGGCTAATCAGTGTTTCAGAAACACTACTCCTCACATAAACCTCTCCTCTGGGAAACTGAGAACCCGGCGTAATAAGGGTTCTACACAAAAGCAGAAACTTGCAGGGACATCCTCACTTGCTCTGTAAGACACGAGCTGAAGAGCACGTTGCTCACCGTCTGTCGCACGTGGCGCCGAGGTTCTGAAACTCTGGCAAGCAGCTGGTCTTTAAGGCCTATGATTTTATGCATTTTAAAAAACTGAAATGTGCAAGGCATTAATTTTTAAAAAGTGGCAATTGCAAAGTGCGCCAATTTTTTTTTAAGTTTTAGTATAAAATAGCCTAGGAGCCATCCTAGAGGATGAATAGTATGTTTCCTCTGAAAAACAGATTTATTTTATATACACACACATACACACACTCAGTCCATACATCAGTATATAAACACACATATGTACTCAGCCAATAAATCAAAATACATGGAAAGAAATGCTCTAGTCTCCTAATTAGGTATTTAAAACTAAAATTTTAAGCCTCACAAAACTTCCTGATGTAATTATACTCAAAAGACTAGAGAGTTCCAGAGATTTACAATGTCTGATTGTATATCTCATGAATTTTCTGCTTCAAGGTTTCATTTTAAATGATGTTAACAACAGCCTGAGTCTCCTGGTTTCTGCAGAAAGTTAAAGCCGACCTTTCCCCGACTCGAACCGCTCTGGGTTCCCATCTCCCACCACGGCCCGGGGTGAATGACAGCACCCTAGAAATTGCTGTTTTTCTGGCCGGCTGTCAACCTATTGCTTTTTTTTTTTTTCTTCAGAAAAGCAGCTTGAAGAAACTGGCAGCTTCAAATGGAACATTTATACTACATCAACAACTCACCCTTCAGATCTGCTCTGTTCACAGGTCAAAACACGACTTTTATACTAACAGGTTCCATCAAGTATGAGAAATGAAATCAAACCGCCTTCTTTTCTTGCTTAATACACTACCACCCACAAGATTTCTAGATTCGAAGATTAAAACACTGACTTCAGAAAGCAGAATTCTGATGACCTAAGAGCAATAACAGAGCACCTGGTTTCAGGCTATGCCAGCAGCACTGAAGACAGTAAGAAAACATTTACTTGCTGACCCAAAACCAAGACAGTAAGCAACAAAACGCTTCCCACAGAGCCCGTCCTCTGGTCCGAGCGCCGGCCGAAGAAACGCAGCCACGGTTTGCCTCCACTTCACCGCTGCAGACTGACCAGTCACCTCCTCAGTTCCTTTTCCGAAGTAACCTGCCCTGTCCCATCTCAGGTAACAGACTGTAACATCATGAGTCTTTTTCACTTTCCCGTTGGGCTGGTAATTCTTCCGAGCTCCAGGGTTCTGCAGAGACCTGCGTTTGTCCCCATACTTGTCCGCACACCTGAGAACGGCCCCTCAGCACAACTCTAGATTTCTCGCACAGACACATAAAATACACACACAAAGTGAAGGGGTACACCGAGCGGACCTGTCAAGGAGAGTATTTCATCTTCAGATGCTGAAATGTTACAAAAACCTCACTAACGCAGCAGTAAAATGGAGGTTAGTATGTATTTTAACATAAAGCAATTTGAAATCATTCTGAATTTATTGGTAAAATGTAACACTAGTAAGACCAAAAGAGGTTTGCAAGTAAACCAGTAAAGCAAAAGTGCGTCACAGTCGAACCCGACACGAAGACAAGGGAGACAACAGGGCCCCCAAAGCGGGGTGCGGGAGGCTCCGGAGAGGGCTTGGCGATGGGTTACTTGGTGACTTAACAAAAAGAACGGGATTGAATTTTCTCCTGAAAAATCCCAAATCTCTAGTAGAGATTTCACATGACAATCAGATCAGATACGGAAGGATTTCTCCATACCGCACAGCAGAAGCATCCACGTCTTTTCTCGCAGGTCAGACTGAGAAGCAACATTCCGAGTCAGTGTCCTTACGGAGCGAGTGTTGCCAGCCAGTCTGCTGGGTGCAGGAAGCACCAGAACTTCCACTCGAGACTCACTTTTCAAGCCACCCTATCTCTGTTTTTTTGTATGTCCTGTAAAGTACACATTACTTCAGAAGAGCAGTATATGACTTAACATGTATACACATGAATTTGCAATAGGGAATCTGTATTCAAAAACTCTTACTGATCAAGGTGTGTGTGCAAAAGGGGTGCAGACTGCTTTTCTGAAGTGCCAGTGAGGATCTCTGATGTGCTTAAATTCACTGGAAACACACGGAACTGCCTTCTAGAACTAGAATCATAACACGCACTCTGAGATCAGGGTGCAACAATGCCATTAGACCGGACATCACAGAGGGCTAGAGGTGGGGGATGCGGGGCAGTGATCCCAACAGCCTGCGGTCACAGCTCCAGAACCAAGCCTCCGACTTACTCTCTTCTCAGCCTAAGTGACTCACAGCATGCAGAAAACTAGAAATTGTGCCAGGTAAACAGACTCAACAACAGTCAGCCCTGCCTTTTTGATCTTTAAAATAGTATGTAAATCTTCAAGGAATTCTTTCAGTTAAAAAAAAAAAAATCCAGTACCCTTTGATTACATAGGCTCGTGGGCCATCAAAACGTGAAGACAAAAGAGTCACACGTATTTTTTAACCATAAACTGTAGAAAAATTAAGCCTATATTTTAACTCTAAGAAGTGTAAGATTGACCTTTTGAGGGCTTCTGGATTCTTCCATTACATATAAATTTTAAAAAATCAGCGGCTGTTTCCATCTTTGTTTGAACACAGGAAATACGCCACGAGGAGTCTGACATCACGAAAGCACTGTGATGGACCACGGGAAAGAGATCACTGAGGTCAGACGTGGGATTGGGATTTTAACTCTATGTCAGCATATGAACAAAAAATGCTTCAGAAGTTATGTGAAAACCCACCCCAGGGTGGAGTGAATGCGGTGGGCTGCTGGCTGGGGATGCGGCTGCATTCATCCCTTCGCAATGCCAAGGTGGTGGCTTCGGCCATACGGGGAGTAATTCGCACCTCGGAAGTCAGCAAATGCTACAATGGAAGGGCTCCCTTTCCCTTCCCAGGGCCTGGCCGTCGAACACTTCCCAGCACACAACTGAGTGGATCTGCACCAGAGCAGACGGAAAGCTGAGATAAGCACAGCAGATGTCTTGCAAACTCACTCCACCTATTCCCCTATGTTACCTTAGGCCACTTTGGCCCACCAGCATTCATCCTGGCAAGGTGACCAGTGATGGCCACCAGCTACAGCTACCAAGTATGCCTCTCCAGTGAACACTGATGTTAAGTGGTATGTCACCTCTGGGTTCCAAGAACTCTGTGGACGTTCAAAATATATAAAGCTGATACTGTTCCAGGAAGGAGGTAGTTTACACAGAGAATAGCCTGCCTCATACACTTAAGCTAAGGCTGTAAACTTCCACTTAAAAAAGACACACACACACGTACACGCACGAATGCCTCCCCAGAGTACCTGACTCCAAAGAGGAAGCAGGCCATCAGCAGCCTCCTGCGCCCACGCCTCTCAGAGGCTTCCGTGAGACTTACAGACCGAGCATTCACCGAAACCTGTTCCCCGGAAGCCGCTGTGACTCGGTTTCAACGGTGCCCTCACTTCCCAGGCATCCCTGTGCTGAGGCAGTCAGATATTAAAGACAGCATCTGGGAAAACAGACCAATGGCTTTTCTCCTTTAACACCAAAAGATAAAAATATTTTTTGTGCTTTTAAAATGTTAAATATCTAGTTAAGTCAATCCATCAATACTTACTTATTTAATGTACAAAATGTTAATCAACCTAATGTTGGTAAAACTATTCCAAAGTGCCACTGAGAGGTCTAATTTCACACAGGCACGCAAGCTAAAAGATTCGACACGGGAGAAGTCCAGTAAGCCTGTCCCACATCACCACTGAACACGACTGCCTTCCACACGGCTGTTGTGCGGCTCCGTAACAGACCTTTCAGCCGAGGACCACAGACACGCAGCACGGGTCTCCGATGCTGCCCGAACACTGCCCGGCCGCTGCCGCTGAGCTGGCAGGGGGGTCGTGCGCTGGACCTTCACCCGGCACCTAAACTCACAGCACCACACATCTGGAAGACGCTGGTGTTTCCGTGTCACTTGAGCCCTGGTCATTACTCCCTCCTTCATCTGGTTCATGCGATTGAATTACATGAACTATCTCCAGGGTTGTGAGACTAGTTTAATGGACAGTGGGGGTGGGGTGGGGGCCACATATAATATCTAATCCCGGACTTGAAAGTTGGGACGCTCAAAAGATTCCACTGAAATGCTGGTATTAGTTCAGTTTGGTGGGATCGACAAAGCTGTCTGCACCTGGCATTAGTTACCATAAGGTAATATTTTATAAATTGGGCAATGTAGAGACAAAGGCCTAAATTTTTCTCTACTAATATGAGTAATCTCATCCCTATGCATGAGGGTTTCCAAGTGAACTCTGCTCCTTCCTAATTTAAAAAGAAAGTTTCAGAGAAGCAAGCAGATCTTTACCTCACTACAGATTTCGAAGTCTCACTTCGCTTTTCATCTTCCTAATTACATCTTCAGAACTATCACGACCTCTCACAACCATAAGCTGGGAAGAAGACAACTACACAGCAGAAGATGAGGTGAAATGAACAGAAAAGAGTAAGGGCCCTTCGTGCCAGGTATCCTCTCACTGGGAAAAGCCCTCCGTGTTGTTTCCAGTTATTCGACTGAATCTTTTACTCTTGAGATGCCACGAAACTTCAAAACCTGGGCACACTCTTCTAAAAGCACACCGTGCTCCACGGGTGTGTAACGGCAACACGTGGAGAGTGGTCAGCATTCCTGTGTTAGATACGGGCCCCGTTCTCACAGGCTGTCCCAAACACTCCTAAACCCGGGTTAAAAATCCCCCTGTGCTGAAACAGACCACCTCCATGCTGTTGGCAGGCTCAGACAAGGCCACACGTTTGGCTGAGAGACCCCCCTGCGTAAGTGTGAGTAAGGTGCCTTTCTGCAGAGTTGCTTTGCTGCGGTAACACACAGCACCGCAGCATCACCCAGGAGTGCTGCTCCAATCCTCGGCCGTGTGAGCAGGAACGATTCTTCCTCCCCTTTCTTACGCACAGCTCCCTTTCAGCCATTCAACGGTGCACACTTAGTCTCAGAGATACGGCCAATTTCATTTAACCAGTATTTCTTTAAATAATATACTCAAAGTATGTATTTTTTCTGGCCAAAGGGTCCCAGTAAGGCAGAAGGAGTAACTTTGTTCTTAATTGCTCTCGCAAAGCATAGCTAGCTGCTAAACCCCACCAAAAATGTCTTTAATACAAAGCTCAACATATTTTTTGGGAAAAGAAAAGAGGGAAGAAGAGGGAGGTGGAGTTTGGACTCCAATTAAGGCATTTTTTTAAGCACAGTCTGACGTGAGTCTTACTGGAAGGGATCCCAAAAAGGCATTTCGACGGGAGTGGCAGAGGTCACACGAGTCTGTCACCGGCACTGTGGGACTACCGACGCTCCTCTGAATGTGACCGCGCCGAGTGTCTGTTGCTTTAGTCCGTGGTTCTCTCATTCTGCAAGTGCACAGGTTATGTTTTCTGCGGATCTGGGGAAAACGGGCCAGGGGTGGAGGGTCCATCCAGGCCAGACAGAGTGAAAGGCCCATGACTGTTCAGAACGGAAGGAAACTGAGAAGGAAAAACAGAACACGTCATCATCATCACCCTTTACTCCACGCCGGCGTTCACTCTCTGTCCCTCCTTGCTTCCTGCGGCAGAGCACTGCAGCCACCAGCAGGGGCTCCTTGGACAACCCAATAACTGTTTGTCACAAAAGAATACAATGTCACAGCAAAAGGTGTAAAGAAAAGAATGTTAAATATCAATGCTCTCCCGCCTGCCTGATGGGATGGAAAGCACAAACCTACACCTCCCCTCACACCCTAAGGTGCCCAGGGTTACGTTTCCCTTCAAAGGAAGGTTTTAGAAAGTTCAGTAAATGACAACATGCACCACCGAATATATTAGGTTATGACACAAATCACAGACTGTCAAAAAGAGTTCTGGAAAGAGATTCCCACCCATTAACTCTACTTATAACTGGTGCAAACAGTTGCAGGGTGCTCGCCCCCGAGGCGGGCCCCCACCACGCACTCTGAGACACTTCTGCAGGGAGGCCCCCGGCTGAGGCTGCCTGGGTGCCCGACGGGCTGAGGCCTCAGGTGCACACTGTGACTCAGTTATCCGTGTGTGAGCGGCAGAGGAGGAAGTAAGAAAAATTCCCAACACTTTCTGTTCAAGGATTTAGAACTTTTTGTCAAAAAATGCAGAAGTACAAGGATTTTTAGTTTTCTTCTTTTTCTTTAACATTTCATTTCCAAAAGAAAAAATGAAAAGTTAAACTACAAAAATGTAAGAACATCTTCCAGGGTATCACCCCTGGATGAGTGAATGAATCAGCCATGAGAAAGCCTACAAGTTACACAGTCTAGATGTTTGGGGGCAGAATAATAGTTAAAATCTCTAAGACTTTTTCTAAGATCTTGGTTAAGAGATAATATTCATTTTTTAAATATACATTTAAAATGTCGATAAACAGAAATTCTAAGGGGGAAGCAAGAGTATTTGATATACTATTCTCAAGAGCTTTCTCCATTTGTTTTTAAGTCGTCGGTCAAAAGGGGAAACCTATGGTCAGGAATTCTACCCCAACACTATGTATGTATGTGTTTGTATGAACATATACGTATGCACAACTTTTTCCAATAAAAGAGGATTTCTACAGTTTAAAATGACAAAAAAGACTGGGTGGGCCCAAAGCCTGCTACAGCACGGAAGCGCTCGTGGTCTACCTCAAACACACGGGATGGTCAACGGTGTGAAGGAAGCTTTGCCGGGAGTATTCGTCTGAGCTGTTGTACTGGCCAGGAAATTAACACTTAGAAACTCAAAAGCGAAACTGAAGAATCTCTACTAAACAGAAGTTTTATAATGCTTAACCTGAAGAGGGGGATACTGCCTTTTTGCGTCTTGCTCCATTTACCACGCTCCCTACAGGAGACAGCCCTTGCTTTCATTTACCTGGAAAAGCGTGTTAGCACCTTGCAGTCGGGCTGGACTGAGGGGAGCAACAGGGCTGAGGGTGCTCCAGAAGTGGATGCTGGAGAGCAAGGGGCTCGGAGTCAGCAGGATGGGCGTCTGCAACACACAAAGCAAAAACAGCCCCTCAATGACACACCAGGGTTAGGTTTTACCCTCGTAGTAATACAGAAACAGCCTGAACCCAAATCCTGTCCACTCTCCACTCGAAACCTCTCCAAGTCTGAGACTGTATCATCAAGAAAAACTCAGAAATTATCTGTACAGCTTAAGAAAGATAAAGGTCAAAATATTTTCTAACCTCTCTTTTGTGGGGTCTTTCCCAAATAGAAAAACCAGTCTGAATTCATGTATGGAAAAATAATGGGTAACTAAGTCTCAAATATGTGCTTTTCTTAATAATGAGAAGATCTGTAAGTAATTCACCTATTTAAATGCTTTATTTAAGCAAGTTAAGAAATATCTAAGGTAACTGTAGAAACTTGTTACTCAATATCAACCATTTCTTTTTCTTAAGGTTCTCAGGATCAACTGTTTTCTAACTTGAGATTATCACCATTTGGTTTTTTTTTAAATAAGATAGCAACCAGTTTTATAACAGCAACCCTCCCCTACCCCCACCAAAAAAAAAAAGACAGGGAGAGAGCTTATTTTCTTTAGAAGGAAGTGGAAAACCATACTATGTTTTCACTTGTAAAACATGAATTTTTAACACAATGCTCCAAACCTTCAGCTTTAGAGACCCTGGGTGGGGTGAGGAATTAGGTTACTTCCATGGGGTCCCATATAAACCTTTCTGAGACAAACCTAAGTAGCAGAAGGAACGCTTGAGGTTATAAATCTGCATTTGTTTTAAAAGGCGAGCAAATGCAAACAACGGTGGCGGTGCTATAGACAAAGACGGAGTTACCTGCGAGAAAAGTGCTGGCGTGAGCGAAGCCGTGGGGAGAGACGGGCTCAGAATTCCCAGGGGGCTCGGGTCACTGCCCGTGATCACGAGGATGGGGGCCAGCTCCAGCCCTTTGGGCTTCTTGGATCTTGATGAATTGTTTGTTTTGTCCTTTTCTGGCAACGCTAAGTCCTGGTCTTTAGGCTCCAGAGACAAGTTCTCTGGCAGCTCCATGGGCTGAGAAGCCACAGAATCGATGTCTGTGTCCACATCTGGGTTGGAACTCGGCGGTGGGGAAGGTGTTCTAGGGGGCTGGAAGGACGGGGACACGGAGGAGACAGGTGGGGTGGGAACAGCGGGGGCTACGCTGGAGGCAGAGGCTGGCGCTTCCAAGGCAGGCAGTTTGGGGGAAGCCAAAGTCTCCAACGCCTGGATGGTTTCCTCCGAAGATGGAGAAAGACTTGAGCTGGTTGAGATGGTGGCAACAACAGGTTCAACCAGTGGCTTTTTGGAAGGAGTCGTTACAAATTTAATGACAGATGGTGCTGACTCCTGAGATTTTCTCTCTGCCAGTTTCTCAGCTGGATTCTCGATCTTTATGGACTTGAGAGGCCTCCTCTTGGAGGCGTTCAGAGAGTTGAGCGTGAACGAGGAGTACAGGCCAGAGTGAATGTAGTCGTTGCGGCTGGAAGCCTTGGCCCCCAGCTGCGGCGGCTTCTCTCTCCCCCCAACCTCCACGTCCCTGGGGCCGCTGCTGACTTCGCCGAAGCTGAAGGCTTCACAGTCGCCCTCGACCCTGCCCACCTTCATGGGGTCCATGCTCAGAATCTCCGGGTAAGAGACGAACTTGTACACAAACTTCTGGCCGTTCACTTTTTTAATGATATTCTGTAGATAAATGAAATAAGCATTCTTACAACCTTATCTCCCACAGGCCACAAAAAATCTGACCTAATGATGTTCTCTGTTTGACAAGCAGTTTACTTAAAAGCTTCGAAATTGTCTAAAATCACCTAAATTATCTAGCTATACTTAACACAGTTCCTACTACTGTGGAACGTACGTTAAGAACATTTAAATGTCTTATTAACAACTGAATTAACAGGTTAATAAAAACTGAAAAATTTTAATTGCTTCACACTTTCAAGCAGTATCTGTACTAAGTCGAAAATCACTGACCTGAACTCTAAAATAATTCCACAGGTGTAAGCCAGATGCATGCTGAGTAAGCAAAACAAGAATTTAAAACTTCACTCCTACTAAGCTGCCTTCAAAACTCCCAGCTGCTGCCTTGGCCGAGCGCCTCAGCCGCCTGGAGAGCCGCCCTGCGCCCCAAAAGGTACCAGGTTCGATCCCTGGTTGGGGCGTGCACGGGAGGCAGTCAGTTTGGTGTTTCTCCCCCACCCTCTCCCCCGTTCCCTCCCTCTCTAAAGTTAGTGACCATATCCTCAGGTGAGGATTTTTATTTTTAATTAAAAAAAAAATTCCAGTTGTTGCTTACCTCATGTCCCTATGCAGCACAGCTGATAAAAATCAACCACTTAAAGGGGAAAGAAACTAAGACCTCAGCTTCTCATTCCAATTCCACCCACTGGAGCCATTTATCTTTACCTCAGTGCCCAAAGTGTATTCAAAATAATACAACATTTAAAACTGTTGTCAACTAAGAAATCAATTCTCTATATTAACAGGTATGCTGTAAGGTATTAATTTGTGTATCTGGATTAAACTAAAAAGTAAAAATTAAGAAAAGCTATAACACAGCATGTGACAACTTTTAAAGTAAATCAGGATATGTGCAAGAACAGTCACCCTCGAGCCTCTAGCTGCCTCGCCCCTGTTCCAGCCCTACACTGCTTTCTCCTAGCGACACCTGCGGCCTGGAACAAAACAGGAGTGACAGGAGTGGGGCACGGAGCTTTGCAGAAACACAACCGGGACATTTCCGTCTCTCACCCTAATTCCAGACTGCTTAAGTTATAAGATAAACTAGATTACAATAGACCGGGACACTGATGACTTTGCAACGTAAACAAATATCGAATCATCATGTTTTATACCTGAAACTAGTATAATGTTATATTTCAATTATACCTCAATTAAAACTGAGATAAACAAACCAGGATACCCCACAGAAGAGAAGGGACACTTCCTGTGCTGAGGTGGTGGTGTGTTACCTTCACGTAATAGTATCTGAGGGCTCGGCTGAGTTTGTCGTAGTTCATGTTAGGCTTGTTCTTCCGTATCCCCCAGAGCCGGGCCACCTCTTCCGCTTGCAAAAGCTTGAACTCCCCGTTGTCAGAGGTCCAGCAGATCATGTGCTTGTTCTGAGGCTCTTGGAGGAGCTGCAGGAGGAACTGCCACAGGGTGATAGCGCTGTCCATAGCAATGAGCTGAAGAGGCACACAGAGGAGAGAGACAATAATGTTAACAGCTGGCACTTCCAGAACACTCTGCCAGGCACCGTCTGAAGTGCTCTACACATGTGACTTCTTTTCACCCCACAACAGATACTGTTGCAGCCTCATTTTCTGTATGAAAAGAACCGATTCATAAAAGGGTTAAGTAATTTGTCTAAGGTCACACAAGTAAACGGGGGAGCTGAGATTTAAACCCAGGCAGTGGAACCGAGTCCAAACTCTCGAGATGCCACACTGCTCAAGAAAAGTCCTGCTGGGAGATAACGCTAGTTCCATAAATCACAGGAGCAGCCCGATGACCGCCCGTCACTAGAGTATCGCTGTTACTGAATTTGCCTTACAAACTCACTGTCGTGTTCTCTGAGGACGCCACTATTTCAGCGTCCATCTTAATCAACCCGGCTGACTTATCTGCCAGGATGTGTGCGTGTGTCTCTGGTGGCCCGGGGGATACAGGAAATAATCTACTTTTGCTCCACTGGTATTTCTCCTTCAAATAGCTTCCACTGCCATAAATACAACTTACATATAAATCGGCAGCCCTGGAAATTCAGCAAAATGTCCCCGATTTAATTTACAAGTTCTGTCACCACTCTGTCCACAGGGACTCCCTCTGCCTAGATCCACCTTTTATTTGATTAGCAACCTTTATTTAATTACCAAGATGTGACCTGAAACATCCTTCAATATTCCAAGTTTTAGGATCTCCCTATTTCGGCCAGAGTTTCTCAACTACTGATATTTTGGGCCAGATAACTCGTTGTTCCTGGAAGCTGTCCTGTGCATTAACAGCATCGCTGTCCTCTACTCACTACGCTCTTCCTACCCAACCGTGACCATCAAAAATGTCTGGACGCCCTGGCCAGTGCGGCTCAGTTGGTTGGGTGTCCTCCCGCAAAGTGAAAGGTCACCAGCTTGATTCCCAGTCAGGGCACACGCCTGGGTTGTGGGTTTGGTCCCCGGTTGGGGTTCATACAAGAAGCAACTGGCCGATGTTTCTCAAATCGATGTTTCACTCCCTCTTTCTCCTTCCTTTCTCCTCTCTCTAAAAATCAATAAATAAAATCTTAAAAAAAAAAGTCTCCCCGGGGAACAAAAATCACCCCAGGTGATAACAATTTCATCATGGGTTTGGGCAATGGAGCAAGAAGGAAATGTTCACACAGTTATTTTCCTCATAAAACTTCAAAACAGCTTGTTTAACAGGAAGAACTTTAGAGCAGGAATTCTGGCCAAATACACACAAGCACATGCTAAGACGCCGATTTCTAAACTATACCCACACAAAAGCAAAAACTTCCTTTTTTTAAATCTAGAAATGAGACCTCAGTGGATCAGGATAGGACTTGAAAACAAATCAATCCATGAAATTACAAAGAGAGGCGAACTAAACTGTATCAAAATTTAGAACGTCTGTGCTGCAGCCATCACCACCACGCGAGAAGACAATCTGCAGAATGGGAAAAAATATTTTCAAGTTATAGGAACTTGTATCAAAAAATTATTTAAAAACTCTTACATAAAAAAAAAAACAAAATAGGCGAAGAATTCAAAAAGACATTTCTCCAAAGATAAACTGCCAATAAGCACGTGGAAAGGCACTCACCAGCGTTAGTTATCACAGAAACGGGAAGACGCCCCCCCAACACCTGGGAGAGGGCTGTAACCAAAAAGACGAACAGCAGAGAGTCGGCTAGGACGCGGAGAAAGCGAAACCCCCACATCACAGGTGGGAACTCGAAGCGGCAGGACCACTTGGAAAACACTTGGACAGTTTCTCGAAGACTCAATCTAGTTACCGTATGGCCCATCAATTCCACTCGTAGCTCCATACCCCCAAAATGAAAATACACGTCTGCACAGACATCTGTACAGGAATCTTCACAGCAGCATTACACGCAATAGCCAAAAAAAAGCAGAAACCACCCCAATGTCCACCCACTGAGAACTGACAAGCGGAACGTGCAGCAGCACAGCCCAGGAGCAGATCACCCGGCCAGAACAAGGGACGGAGCACTGACAGAGTCCACCACACGGATGGGCCTTGGACACACTATGCTAAGTGGAAGACGCCAGACACGAAAGGACTAATTTTCTGTGGTCCCACTTATATCAAACGTCCTGAAGAGGCACATCTATTGGACACGGAGAGGAGATCGGGCTGCGGAGGGACGGCAGTGGGCAGGAAGGACAGTGGGGAGTGACACCCGTGGGGTGATTTACACGTTCTGAACTCAGACTGTGGTGGTGGCTCAACTCTGAGGATATACTAACACCATTTAATTTTACAGTTAAAGTAGGCGAATTTTATGGTATTTGAATTATATCTCAATAAAGGTGTTAAAAACAAGTTAACACTGCAAATATTGTAAAAGTTAGGGCTGAGAAGCTCAATTCTCACTGAGTGTAACTCAGACAGGATGGGGTCCTCAGCAGTCACCTACACGTGCCTCCACAAAGCGTAGAGATGAGGAACCGCAGTGGGAGAATGTCTAATGTCTGGGTCTCTGTGACTTCTCCGAGACACTCAGGATGTCCTCCCATAAACAGCCCTCAAGAGTTGCCACTCTGAAGCTCATTATGCAGAGTTACTGTCGTCTGAAAGGAGAAATGAGAAAATACAACCAAGAACAGACAAGGGGAGGGCTCCCAGTACAGAGTTCATGGAGAGGCTGAGGCCGTGACTCCAACTCTCTTTCACAGCAGGTCACACACTCTGTCCACCAGGGAGACCACTTGCCCAGATGGACGAAGCCCTCACACCGTGGCCAGTGGTTGTGGTTGGTCGGCTATAAAGTATTACATATCAGATACTAAGTGATAACAACCCACAACTAACATGTGCTACTTTAATGCTAAATAACCAAGCCCAGTAGGTCAAAATGCTGGTTTACATTATTACACCCATCAAGCACTGGGGCACGGGGTCGGGGTCGGGGCGCCCTGCCAATGCTCTTGAGTTTACCAGAGAGGCCTTTCTTCTTCTGACGCCTGCCCACAGCCAGTTACTTTGTAACTACGTGTGTTCCCCGTGTAAACAATTACTTGTTAGTCACCCTACTAAATTCTGCTTAACCAAAGAATGCAGTCTCTACAATCCCAGATACCATCTTCATATCAAGACTGCTTACAGGAGTAGGAGTGTGAAAGTGGGAATGGACGGTGAAGGCTACAGTGATGATGGGAGCAGGCTGGAGAGGAAGATGAGGAGGGGGAGGAGGAAGAAAGTAAAGACTACTGCAAATTTGGTGTCTATAATTCCATGTTTTTGGAAAAATTCCCCAAACCAAAATTAGAGTCTTAATACCTGCCACTGTAGATAACGCTTGAGCCCCACAGGTTTCCAGCAGCTGGGCTGCACCCGCAGGAAAACAGTAGCATCAACGGCTCCGCCGCAGTGAGCCAGGGTGCAAGTCTCATCCTGAGCAAAGGGGAGGTTCCACAAGCAGGGTCTTTCCACCGCCTGCTGCTGTTCGAGCGCGCGTGCTGAGCTGTTTGGTGTTTTAAGGCAGAACCTAACTGCTGCGGAAAACGCCGATGCTGCCTCAGTACTCTCCAGTGCGTCCGGAGAGCACTGTTGAGAGTAAAAGAAAAGGGGCCTTGTGGTTTTGGCCTCAAGTACTGGGGAGAATTTTCTTTTGCAAAAATCTAACAAACACATACAATGGACATCTTCAGAGGGTACTTTAAAGAAGTATTTTATTCGGTCAATTTTGATACCAGGTTATTCTTTGATTGAAAAGTTGGGGGTGGCTGGGTATAAGGTTAAGTTGAACCTCTTCACTTTAGTTCCTAAAAGTATGCCATTAAGAAGAAATTCAATGATTTCCTCAGTCATAAAAGAGAACTAAAGGAAAAATATTCAAGGCCGTTATTATTTTACAAAGGAGAAATAGTAAAACAATATACTTTTATCTTTGCTACCTATTAGTCAAAAAAAGAAACCCCTCATTTTCCTTCTCACGAAAATCTCAGGTTTCCTGCAATTACAGTTCTAAAAGTTTGTTCGTATGTTTGTTTGTTTTGGTGGAAGCATAACGAGACAGGGAAACAGCTGATCCAAATGAAGCACTGACTTTTCAGGGGTTAAATGGTGAAAAACATAACTGATTCTACCTTAACATTTCAAAGACGGTTGACTAGTCTCCGTGCTAAACCAAAGAGGGAGCATCTTGAAACAAGTTGTTACGGAAAGGAAGTCCCTATTAAATGAAAACTTTTCCACCCTAAGTATGCTTAAATACAGTGTGGTTGCTGTGGTGACCACAGGCCAACTGTTTTCCAGAAACAGTAGCTAAGACCCCCCTCAAAAATCTCCAAATTCAGCGTGCTGCTTAAGTGAAACAAAACCAAATTATAAAACGTACTACAACTAGTCTTGAATTAAAATAACTGTCGTCAACAAGTAACCAGGTGTCTAACTGCACAGTAGCCTATACTGTGAACGTTAAAAGTATACTGCTACTATACAAGGCAACTGGAAGACAGTATTTCCCTACAAATGTAATGAATCCACTTACGCAACTGTGATGTTTAAATAAAAGCAAAGAGAGCGTGGGGGGAGGGACTGAATCACACTACATTTTAACAAAAACACCACGGACGGTCCTAAATATTGAAGGGCCAAGTTTTGCACCCCGTTGGGTGGTGGGCAGAGGACCACGGAAGGGGGCGGAGGATCTGACCCACGAACCTAAGAGACGGGCGAACCGCTCTGATGAATAACACTCAAGTCTTGACCTGAATACCCTAAACTTCAAACAGCAACAGGCTGAGAAGTCGCCAAATGTGCGTATACCTCCTGACTACTTCCTTCAGCAATACCCCTTATTTCCCACCAAGGGCAGTGAATATTCCACCCCCAAATAAAATTCCAACGGGTCTTCCTAAGAATGAAGAGGCTACCGGCCCGGCCACACGTGGAGCAGAGTCCACGAGGAGATTAGGTAGCGAGTAGGAAAAGAAATGAAACGTGACACCGGACGCGCAGCGAGCTGCAGCGGGAGAGGAAGCGGCACGCCGCCGAGTGCCGCCGAGATCAAAGTTCGGAGAAAGCGCCGCAGCCTCACGGGCCTCGGTAAGCACTGAATTACTGTACTTTCATTTTCCAACTTCCTGTCACCACAAAGAGTCAAAGTTGCTGCCTTCTTCGCCCCCTCCCCCAGCAAAAACAAACAAAAAGACCGCCACCTTCCACCCGAAGGAACTGCTACAACTAGCACCGGGCGAAAGGAGCGGGGCGGGCGGGCGCTCCCCGGTCCACCTGCGCGCGCGGCTGCAGCCGCGGGACACGGCGGACCCCGCGGGATAGCGCCGGGGGTGGGGGTCCCTGGGGAGCGCGCCCGCAGTCCCCCGCCCAGCCCCCGCCCCGCGCCCGCTTCCCGTCGGGCCGCGAGCCCCCGGCTCCCGCTCCGCGCTTTGGGGCGGGGGGGACGGGGAGCGGCGGCCGCGAGACCCCGACGGGGCGCGCCGCTCACCGAGGCCGCGCGCGGGCTCCCTCTGGGTCTCCGCCGCGAACACGAGGCTGCTGTCCACCCACCGCCTCCTCACGCCGGCACCTCCGGGAGGGCGCGGCGGCCACAGTGACAACCGCGGCGGAGGCGAAGACGGTGGCGGCGGCCAAGCCCAGCCCGCTGGGTGCCCGCAGCCGCCCGCATCTCCCGCGGCCACCGCCACCGCCCCGGCCGCGGCTCCTCGCGCCCCGCCCTGCCGCCCCCGCACGAGGCTGTCGGGCCGCTACCCGCGGGCGCGCGCTCCAGCGTTCCAGGCCGCCGCCGGTCTGCCAACCGCCCAGCGGTCGCCGCCCCTCGCGAACCCCCCTGAGGTCTCGAGGCCCCTCCCGGACGCCGTAGCCGGCGCGTCACTTCTGGGGGCGGGGGAGGAGGAGCCGCCGCTCGCCGGAGAAACGAGCGCCGCGACTGCCCCCGACGCTGGGTTCGCGGGGCAAGGGTCACGGGCGCGGGCGCGGGCGCGGCGAGGGCGCAGGCTGGCCCCCAGTTGCCACTCTTCGCCCTACTCCTAATCAGTGACTGTTTGTGGGTCACGCGACGACTGCCTACGCTGCCACCGCTGCGAGGATCTCGGGCGGCCTGCCCTCGTTTATCTCCCCGCCCGTGGGAAGAGTCGATGCGTGACCAGGGGCCTCCCAGGGGGTCAGGTCTCTGGCTGCTGAGCCGAGTGTGAGGGCTTCTCCCCCTTCTGTGCTGCCCGCTCAACCTTCTTTTCTTGATAAATATTAAATCAGCACTGCGGCTTTCTGTCCTGGGGGCTGACAAATGGAAACACTCGTGTTGTGGGGGAAGCTTGTTGTGGGGGAAGCTTGTTCTGGCGTTGGAGTCGGACCTGGAATCCAGTCGTGGTTCTGTTCCTCCCTAACTCCTAGCAACTTTCTTGATCTCCCAAAACAGTTCGTCAGCTATAAGATGGAGAGGACTCAAATCTCTTAGAGTTGTGATGATGAGAGGAGATGAGGTACACAAGTCACCTAGCAGAGTTTCTAGCCCATAGGTTGTCATTAAGTAGAAATTTTTTCAAGATTTTATTTCTTTTTAGAGGAGGAGGGAGGAAGAGAAGATGAGAAACGTCGATGTGTGGCTGCCTCTCGTGTGCCCCCAACTAGGGACCTGGCCCATAACCCAGGCATGTACCCTGACTTAAAATCAAGCCAGTGACTGGTCGCACACCGGCACTCAATCCACTGAGCCACACCAGCCAGGGCTGAATACAATTCTTAAGGAACCAGGTCACACTTGGTTCAAGAGGCTATTTGAATAATTTAGCAACAGAAGGGATGCATGATCATTATTAATATGCCGAACTGCTGAACAAAACCTCCAAGAAACACATTGCATGTTCCCTTTAACAGGAAACCAAAGGCAGGCCAGTGTCTGAGTTACTTCTTGCGTCTACCCATTTGCTAGCTGTGTGACCTACAGTGAGTCGCTTAACCTCTGAACCTCAGTCCCTCAGGTGGAATGAAGATGATAAATGAGGAGTGTTGTTGAGAAAATTAATGAGAGAACAGCCATAATCAGCTTAGTGCATTGCCTGGCACACAGTAGACACCTAGTAAATGGTGCCCTTATTCCTCTCTCACCCCCACAATTGAATTCAAGGTAAAATTAATTGAATTCACTGAATGAAACATGATCCCATCACTTGCTCCCCCCCTCCCCCCAGACAGAGGGGCAGGGAGGGAGAAGGAGAGGGAGAGAAACATCAGTCAATGTGTGATTGCCTCTCCGCAATCCCTACTGGGGACCTGGCTCGCAACCCAGGCATGTGCCCTAGACTGGGAATTGAACCAGTGACCCTCTGGTTTGCAGGCTGGTGCTCAGTCCACTGAGCCACACCAGCCTGGGCCACTTCCTTTGATTTCCAACCTTTTCCATCATAATAAAGAACAAGTATAATACACAGAGGTTTCCTGTAAAAGCAATGCTCCCAAAAGACATTAGCCTTTCTTTTAAATATTTTATTTTTTATTTTTAAGAGGGGAAAGGAGGGAGAAAGAAAGGGAGAGAAACATCGATCTCTCTCATGCGCCCCAGGAAATCGAAACAGCAACCTTTTGCTTTGCAGGTCAAAGCCCAACCAAATGAGCCACACCAGTCAGGTTGACGTTAGCTTTCTAAAATAGTTTTACCTAAGGATGTAAGAAATATGTGTTTTTAGCCGTGGCCGGTGGCTTGGTTGGTTGGAGTCTCATCCTGTGCACCCAAAGGTCACCGGTTGGACAGTTCGATTCCCATCAGGGCACATGCCTGGGTTGCTCGATGTTTCTCTCTCCCTTTCTCTCCAGAATCAATTAAGAAAGAAAGAAAGAAGTGTTTTTGAAGGAACATGAAATACATGAAACTCCTAGCACCCCTGGCACCTAATATAAATTTTTCCTCGCAACAGCTTCCATTTTAGAAACCAAGAGGAAAAGTGAGAATCATTCAGGTAGGCTGATTCAGGCACACCCATTGGAAACATCTGTGTGTAGGAAGGCTTCGTTTTCCGGCCCGTACCAAGGACAGCGCGTGGCTGTGGAAGTCTACGCTGCTCTGCCCTGACGAGGAACAGACGTCTGACTTGGCCTCGGGGTCCAGAGTTGTTCACAAGTCCTTTAGACCGAGCTGACAGTACTGCCAATTACTGTATTTTTGGAAAATATCCTACTTTGGGAGTTCTTAAATTAGTCATACGAGTCCGTCTGCTTTTAAATTGACTTTTTTTTTTTTTTTTTTTTTAACGCAGTACATGTTGACAGCAAGGAAACAAGAAGAAAAGTAGATTTCAGATTAGTGAACTGGAGGAGAAAAATTTATTCATGTGCCTGGTTTTCCCACTCGGGATTCTATAAATACTGAATCTCTCTCCATGTTTCCTCACACAACAGATGGTTCTGTTTTTGCAAGCTCCATAGTAGTTGTGTTGGTCAACCAAAAAGATTGTGCTTTTTTATTATCTCATTTGGTCCTTTTCCCTCTAGATGGATGGATTCCTAACCTTCGCCTTAGCTACTGAGGACTATCTGAAAACAAATTTGCTTTGCCCTCTCCTTAAATGACATTACAAGTATTGTGTATTGGGGATTAAATCTTAGATAGAGGAAAAGTTATCTTTGAAAATAAAATGCAGGCCCTGGCCTGCTAGGTCACGTGGGTGGGGCGTGGTCCTGCTACCCGAGGCTGCCGGCTTGGCCTCAGGTCGGGGCACGTGCCGGCGTCAACCAACGACTGCGTGAACCAGGGGTGCAGCAAATCAGCGTCTCCCCTGCCCCTTCCCCTCTCTCTCTGAAATCAATAAGTAAAAAATACAATAAAAATCTTTAAAATGCAGGCTAGCAATGTATTGAATTTGGCAGCATTTGCTGAACCGCCTACCTGCTGGGACCCTAAAATTCACCGAAAACAGCCAACGAAGTGATGCTGAGACGTATCTCCGTCGAAGCCATCGTTCTAGGGAACGGAGTTTCACGCCCGATAATAAGACTCATAAGCAGAAGGTATTCGAGGCCCAGAGAAAAACCCATGAGAAAGACCTTGAACAGGGTACTTATGGCCCTAGATTACGAGGAGGGCTCATGGCAGCGTCTGCCAGCCCTCGCTGCCCTCCCCACACAACACCCTTTCCCAGGGGGGACCGGACATGACGCCAGTTACTGCAGCTGCAAGCCCGAGGCGTGGCGACTGTCTGATATGTCTGATGGCCTGACACAAACACAACTCAGGAATGACTTCATATCATTCTAACCTTTGGGATCTGTACCTGGTCTGGTTCCTTCCTCCTCCACTAATATTTTTAACCTAAAATAATTGTATTGATCTTTCATGAATGTACTTTTTCTGGGCTTTTGAAATGGCTAATGGAGCATGTAGGAGAGACCGGAGGGAACTGGCCGCTTTATTCCTAACTACCCTTTGGGAAAGATGGGAACTGAGGAAGCCCACCTCGAGGTGTGAGACTCTGGGTGGTCTGCTCGACTCCTTGCTGTAGGGTGTATATTGCTCTGAATTTTAAGCCAGAAGTTGTGTTCCCTCCCCTGTATATTTTATGATAACCAGCTGGAAAGTTTTTTTCTTTTTCAATTACAGTTAATTCAGGAACCACCAATGTATAATACTATTCTGTTTACTATAGACTATGCTGTATATACTATGTTGTTTACTATAGGCTAAACTCCAAAAGGTTGTGCTCTTTTTTTCTAGGAATTTTCCATCTTGGACCAGCGAACTTCGGAAACCATCCTTGCGATCCACGACTTCCTCAATTCCAGAGTTCTCTCGCACTGTCTCTTTTGATCCTGTTGACATAGACAAACAATTGGGCTAAGGACCCAGAGATGACAGGAGGGCAAAGCCAGGGTGACAAATGCAGAAATGCAGCTCTAAACAGCAAGCGAAATTACCACCTCCCCCTGCCTGAGGAACATTTCCTGAAAGAGGTGGAGTTGGAGAGACTTGGTGCTAATTCAAAAATGTGTAATGCCAGCTTTTTCCCCCCTTACTTTATTTGTGCAGCTGCAAAACAAAATTAGCTTTGCGCTACTCGAGAACTTAGCTGTGAGCCGTATAGACGATTCAGAAGTCTGACACAGCCGCCAGCCCCACCCCCACCCCGAGTCTCAGGGAAGGCAATTTGAATTCTGTCTGGGCTCACCCCGCCAAGTGGGAAAATTGGTAGGTCCACAGGGCTTTCTTTCTCCCTCTTTCTCTCAGCTTCTCCCTGCTTCTCGGAAAATGCCGCTGAGTGTGTCTAGCAATCAGGTCCCAATGAGGGAACCTGAGTGGAGGGGGACTAGAGGTTCTCCCATGACGAAGAAGAAACCAAGGCCAAGGCTGCTTGGAGCACAGAGTTTCCGCGAGGTTTTGGTTGGAACTGTACCCTCTCTGCTCTGTGTGCCTTTCATCTTCCTTTGCTCCCTCCTCGCCCTCATCCCAGCCCTCTCTCTCAGGCTTGCTTTCTCCCTACGTCTACTCTTCCTTTCCCTTTTCCCCTCTCTGCCTTAACCCTGCCAGTCGCCCCTGGAAAATTCATTAGCTGTGGCAGTGTCCCTGGACCTGAGAGGATTTCATATCACAAAATATTTTTATGCACCAGCCATGTGCCGAGGGCTGCACTAGACACTTGAGATACAAAGATGACTAAGACCAGCCTCTTCTCTAGAAGTTTCTAGTAGGTGAGTGGGTAACAGCCATGGTGGCCCGGGAAGGGGTATCAGTGAAGTCGGGGTGAAGACTGGGCGCTGCAGCGGGGTCGGGAGGAACATCACGTTCTCAGCAGAGAAGATTGGCCACCCTCGCACTCCGGGGTCCCTCGGGTTCAGAGAAAGTTGGGGAGGGGGTTTTAGGGACACGTTTGCCTTCTGCCCTGCTCTGCCCCACCTCGCTACATCCTACTTTAGGTCTCAGCTCGGCTGTCACTTGCTGAGGAAGTCCTGTCCACCCCTGCACTGGAGTGTGACCTCCAGGACTGGCCCTCCCTGCTGTGGTTCCCACCACACTGACCCGAAGTTTCTTTCTTTTTTTTTATTTTTAATTTTATTTAGTTTTAGAGAGAGGGGAAGGAAGGGAGAAGGAGAGGGAGAGAAACTTCAATGTGGGGTTGCCTCTTGTGTGCCCCCCCATTGCAGACCTGGCCTGTAACCCAGGCATGGGCCCTGACTGGGAATTGAACCAGCGACCCTTTGGGCCACAGGCCGGCGCTCAGTCTGCTGAGCCATACCAGCCAGAGCCTAAAGGTTCTTATTTGTTTGTCCAACCCTTTGGACTGGGTCCCCCAGAGGCCTTGTTGATCTCTGCAGCCCAGCTCAGTCCCTGCCGCAGGCTCCGCTCAGTAGATGCTGATGGAATGACTAGATTGGCAAAGGGCACAGCTCAGAGGGGTGAACGGGCCTGCCACAGAGAAGGATGGGGCTTGTCCACGCCACACCCATCCTTGTTCAACTATCAGCCTGTCTTTCCCTCTCTTTCCTTCCCTGAGGTGTCAAACCTCAAAAAATAATGGCTTATATTTGCCACGTATACTTTCTCCCCGTCTGCTCACTCTTCTGTGTGCTGACAGTGTCTGCTGTCCCCACCCCTGCCTCCCCTAGGGAAGGCCGCAGCCACCCGGACAGCCAGACCTTGACCTCCCTGTTCAGGCCTTGTCCATCTTGTAGTCACCCTCAAGGCCAGTTCAGACACCAGCGCCTTGAGCGAACATCCCCTGACCTCCAGAACAGGCTTGAACAGGCCTTCCTGGCACCTGCTCTGAAACACAGTCCTCCCTCGGGCCCCACAGTTCTTCTAGCTCTCTGACTAGTTTAGTCTTGTTGGGGCTTCCTTCCCACCAGCTCTGAGGGGTGGGCTCTGCCTCTGGACTACTGTCCTTCACCACACCATGAGCAGCCTCCTCCTCTCCGAGGCTTCATTCAACCCCGAATGCTAATGACCTCTAACCTTTATCTCTGCCCCTCACTTCTCCCCTGAGCTCCAGATTCGTGTTTCCAATTTCCTACAGGATTTTTGCACCCAGATGTCTCATGGCCCTTCCATCTCAGAATACATTTGTTGGACTCATTCCCTGTGCCTGCCATACCTCACCAAATCCTCCTTCCAAATTCCACTTGAAAGCATTACCCAGACATCTCAGTCATCTCCAGGGATTTCTTCTTTCTCGCCCTCCTCAGGCGATGGGTCACCTTGGTGAGTTGTATCTAATCTCTGTGATGTCTTACATCTGTCCCCTCCTCACGCCTGTCCCCAGGGCACTCACCATCTCTTGCTAGGACTGCTGTGGTAGCCTTCCAACCTCTCTCCCAGGACCCCGGCATTCCACCCCACCCTCCACATGACCACCAGGGAACTTTCTGAAACACACGTTCGATTACATCACTCATCTGTTTTAGCGTGTCCGAAGGATTGATTTCCCCGCCGCTTCCAGAATAAAGTCCAAGCTCCAGCCTGACAGGCCTGTGAAGGGCAAGGTTAAAGGTTGTGTCACCATCAGTGTTCCCTATTTTGATTAGTGACCTTTCACAGTCCAGCCCGTTTGCAGCCTCATCTCGGACCTCGCACGTGGCAGCCCTCAAAGACGTCAGGCACTCCCAGGGCTCCGGCCCTTGTTCATGCAGCTCCCTCAGCCCTTAGCACCACTGCCTCCTCCATCCCGTGGAGTTTCTTGGAAGCCCCAGGCCCGGTGCTAAGGAGAGGGCCACAGGGAATGTCAAGGTAATAGACTGACAAGTAAATGACACTGAGGGAAGTGCTGGGGCAGGCCTCAGCCATACACCCGCCCTGGAGAGGAATGGACATGAGAAGCCAAACCGCGCCCATCACGGTGATCGGTGAGTGCGCGGTGGAGGCAGAGGGAGCGTGTTGGACGTGGCCACTCGGGTGCTGTCATTGAGTACCGTGGAAGTAGCTTCTAAACTGAAATGTAGTGCCCGTGGTCTGAAGGCTGGGAAGCCCGAGACCAGGGCACTAGCGCAGCCACGTTCTGCCTCCCAGCTCACAGCGGAGCCCTTCCTGTGTCCTCACGGGGTGGCAAGGACAGGCGCTCTGTGGGGTCTCTCCTAGGAGCACTGGTCTCCTTCATGAAGGCTCCGCCTTCCTGACCCAGGTGTCTCCGGCCTGTGAGTGCCAGCTCTCAGGGAGCATTAGGGCTTCAGCACACACACTGGGCTGGGGGGGGTGGGGGGGCAGGGGAGGGCACCAGCATTCAGCCCACAGCATGTGATAACTGGATGTGACAGCCACAGGGCAGGGCTGCAGGCAAGGGGCCCCGCCCCCGGGGACCACGTGGGGCCAGTGGCTCCCGATGCCTTCCTCACCTAGTCCCCGCTTTCTGTTTCGTGCTGCCCACCGTGCTGCTGCTGACACTCTCCTCCACTGTCTTCAAGCTCCAGCCCACCCGGCGTTCTCTTCTGCGTGGTGGCTGTGTGTGTCCTTGGCATGGGACCTCAGCTTCTCTTGTCAATCAGAGTGCTTGCGCCCCACAGACCAACACGTCTGTTTGGACGAGTGGTCGTACTTTGACCTCTTCATGTGACTTTACTTGTGGTGACTGGCCATTGCCCAGGGCCATAGAGACTCGCAGGGTTAGAGGGTGCTTAACAATGTAGACGGACTACCTCCCAGTGCTTGCATCTCCCGTATGACCCTGCACCAAGCACTGGTCAGCCCGTGTTCCAGGAGAACTCCCTTCCTCCATTTACCCTTCAGCTGTCAAATCTCTATCTCCTGGCTGTTCTCCAGCCCCCTGCTCCCTGGAGAACAGAGAGCAGTGTATTCCTACCTCCACAGAACTGCCCTTCAAGTAGCTGAAGCTGCCCTCCAGCCTCCTGAGGATGCCCAGCTAAACGTGTCTCCATTTCCTTCACCCCTTCCTCACATGATACGATTTCGAGTGTCTTCACCATTTTGCCCATTGCCCTCTCTCTAAACAGGATGGACAACTGTGACACTGACTAGACCAGGCAGAACGTGGCTTTCTCTTTCAAGCTGTTGACCCAAAGAGAAAACTCAATCATAGGCTTCATCCAAGCAAAAAGCAAAAACGTTACACGTGAGGTTTGAAAATAGGCTGCTGGTTGCCTTGCTGCTCCAAACACTGTGTCCCCCACTGGAACCACAGCATTTCCAAGTAACCAGGAAGACAGATGGCAGGCACTAAAAATGTCGTGCTTAAAGACACGTAAGCAGCCCTGGCTGGCGTGGCTCAGTGGACTGAGTACCAGCCTGCAAACCAAAGGGTCACTGGTTCAATTCTTGGTCAGGACACATGCCTGGATTGCAGGCTGGGTCACCAGTTGGGGACTTGTGAGAGGCAACTGATCGATGTATCTCTCTCACATGATGTTTCCCTCCCTCTCTTTCTCCCTCCTTTCTCCTCTCTCTAGAAATAAATAAATACAATATTTTTTTAAAAAATATGCAAGCAGTAGTTGCAAGGCTGTGTGTTCAGAAACCTTCTGGGAGCTCAGTGAAATAAAGGATGGGGCCAGCTCCCACAGGTCACCCCCCACCCCAGATGTGCATAGTCTCAGCTCCCTGGCATGACACCAACAATGGTAACTTGGGCTGGCTCTCAGCAGAGTCCTACGGCAGTGAGGTCGGCAGGCCCGCCCTGCCCGCCTGTACCATCTCCACTGTTCCAAATGCCTCCTTTCACTTTCAAGAACCGAACTATGCCAATTGTGTATAGTTTGCTTCTGCACATGTCTGAAATTTTCACTGAGCAAAGACCTCCAACAGGGTAGGAACTATGTCTATCTTTTCACCCTGTGTACCCCCGTCTTCCACATCAAAAACTGCTCTTTAAAAAGGCTTTTTACTGGATTCATTCATATGCTCTCATGAATTCCTATCAGTACATTATTTTCCCAGGGATGTTTGCATTTTAAGTCTTATTTCTAATTAGGGTCTCCAGCTAAGTGAACACAGTTGGTGGAATGTGCCCTGGAAAGAACCTTCCTTCTTGGGCTTCAGTTTCACCATCTGTAAACTGAGGGGGCGTCTGGGCTCCTGCTCGCCCATCTGTGAGCCGATGATGTATCTGGCATTAATAAAACCTCATGCGTTAGTCATGACTGGTTAGTCATCAGTCGGTAGTAGGATGGCTTTCTATTGGTTTTTCTCTGCAGAGAGAGCAAGGTATGAGGGCGGTCTGGCTGCAGCCCTGTCACCCCACTGTCGGCCAGGGCGACTCTGCGGATGCGGCTGGCCAGGAGGGCTTCCCCGTCCTCCCTCGCCGACCCACGCGTGTCCTTCCCGAAGCTGCATGCTCGGTCGAAGAGGACGGCCTTCCCAGCCAGAGGAGAGAACCTGTCTTCAGTCAAGGGTACATGAGTAGCTGCACTCCTGGCTGGAACCTCCAAACAAGGACTATAGAGAGAGGACAGTGTCTTGTAAGAAATTGGCCCACACAGTCAATGGAGACAAGTCCCAGGATCTGCAGGGTGGGTTCTGGACCTGGAGACTCAGGAGGACCAGTGGCCAGTCCCAGCCCCAGTCGGGAAGCCTGAGAACCACGGCAGCTCCAGGGAGATGGCCAGCCAGCTCCAGGCCCAGGAAGGGCCGACGTTTCAGTCCGAGTCTGAAGGCAGGAAGAAGTCAAAGTCCCAAGTCAAAGGTGGTAAGGAAGGGGGGGTCCCATCTTACTCAGTGGAAGGTAAGCATTTCTGTCCCCTTCAACTGAGTGAACGAGGCCCACCCCCCTTTGCTTACTCGGTCTACCCACAAATGTTAACCTCACCCACAAACACCCTCTCGGACACCCAGAATAATGTTGGACTGAGTGTCTGTTCACCTGTGGCCTAGTCAAGCTGGCGCGCAAAACCACCCGTCACACTGTCGGAAGCAGGGGGCAGTCCCTGGGAAGGTCCGGCCCAGACTGCAAATGAGAGAGAGGTCAGGAGGGACGTTCTCTGGGCACCGGACAAAGGGCAGGACCGTCAGACCTGCCTCTCCTCCTGCTTCCTGCCCATCGCCCAGTGTCTCTTCACTCCCACTTCACAAGTGTAAGTTTTTGCATTGAGAAAAACAGAACTATTCTAAGGAAAATATTACCCATAAAATTCACAAATATTAATAAATTAAATGAAATACTTCTTTCCACAGCACACTGAAACAAAACCACAAGTTCATTTTAAAAAGGTGACACCACTCACCATTTGCACGGTATCACTCAGCTCATGCAATGGCCAGAATGAGCTCGAGGACAAACCACGCAGACAAACCCCGCCGCGGCGAAGGCCGAGCCCCGCCTCCACGTCGGCACAGCCGCCCAACGTCAGAAGCCGGCGTGTTAGGCTGTGGCTGTCCATTTGTGCAGAAGGAAGATGGTTTTCATTTGCCCATTTCTTATGTTTGCTAAAAAATTCACTTAATAAAGCAAGCAAATTTATGGAGCACCTACTATGTGTAGACACAGACCTAGATTTGGAGCCGCAGCACAGTAAGATGCCCCTCGTGCTGTTGAAGAACGTCGTGGGGAACAGGCTGCAAATTCCTGGTGGAGCTTCAGGTCTCACGTTCGCCTCCCTTCCCCCAGGAAGCCCTCCCTGATTCCGCACTAGCTGTCCTCCCCCAGGAAGCCCTCCCTGATTCCGCACTAGCTGTCCTCACCCCAGACCGGGCCAGGGCCCCTCGGTGCACTTCCCAGCCCTGTGGCCCTCACCACAGCATGTCACGCGTTTAGCAATTGCTTCTGCGTATCTCTGAGCCCCTCAGTGGTGAGGGACTGCCAGCAGGGTAGACACTGCTCCTGTCTTTGCCTCCTGTCGCAACCCTGCCACGTGGTGGTTGCTTCATAAATGTCTGTGGAAAGAATCAGTAGATGAATAAGTCAAATGGATTTTTTCCCGATGTACATGAGTGCCACAGTCACAGTATGTTATGGGAAGACTGGCGGGGATGTGATTAGCGTCGGGGGGACTAGAGAAGGGGACGCTGCAGCTGAGAGTTGGAGCCCAATTCAATCGCAGTAGGCAGAGAAGACACCGAGGGCTTTCCATGAAGAGAACGCCTCAGGTGCAAAGGCACTGAGGCCCCACAGAGACAGGTGTGGTTGCACCGTGGGTAGAAGCTCACTGTGGCAGAAGCAGGGTTTGGGGGACTAAGGGACCAGGACGGTGGCAGGCGAAGAGGGTGAAGAGCTGCACGGAGCTTGGCTGCCACGTGCAGGTGAGTCTTCCAAGGGTCCTCGGCTGCCTGGGTGTGAGGCAGTGCTCTCGGTGCCCTGGGAGGATGGCTCAGCCTGCAGTGCAGGCAGGGCCTTAGCGGCCAGCAAGCAGGGCGAGCCAAGGCTACAGGGAGATCAGTAAGGTTAATGTATTAGCCCAAGAGACAGATGGCCCGGCAGGGGTGCTGACGGTCAGCAGCGAGGTGATCGATGGGAGGGATAGTCGGGTGTGGGGTCCGTGAGTCTCAGTGGCTTTCTTTATGACTAATGCATGACGACAGAGCAAATGCGTGTCCGGTGGATGGAAGTGCTCATGGGCTTTGGAAGGGTTCATTAAGTCAAAAACGCTGTGAACTAGCTCTGCAGAGGGAAAGAGGCTTTGTCCCTATTTAAAACATGCTCCTGGCAGCGCTACTCCCGCCACGCCCCCTTGTTCTTTCAGGCACTGGCGGCACTCGCCACACTGCCTTGCACTGCTAGAAATAACTTCCCTTGAACGTGCCGTCCTTCCCCACGGCAAATGTGAGAGCTCAGGGCACGGGTCTGCGTTCTGCACGTGTCTCTCCACGCCCCAGTGCCTCTCCCCATCAGGGGTCCAGTCAGCAGCAACAGGTGACGGCCTATTGGAGGGGGCTCATCGGAAGGGGATGACACAGGCCTGAAGTCCCCCACAGTAAACAAAAATAACCCTTTCACTTGGGTGTAACATTAGATTTACGGAAAAGCTGTGAAGACAGTGCAGAGGCTTCCTACAGACCCCTCACCTCCACCTTTTAAAACGAGTGGTGGTAGAAGGAAGGCAGCCTCAAGTCGGGCTGCCCTCGGACAGACAAGGCGCGTCATCTCAGCAGGCCACGTCACCGAGGGAAGGAGGACGAGTGCTCCCCGCCCACACACTCCTCTGGTGTCACTGTAACGAAGTCTTGAGGAAAGGCCAGCCCTCAGGGTGCCCTCTGTGTCAGGCCCACACCTTGCTCTCCCTGCAGCCCGCTCCCTCCCCCCCCCACCTGGGTCCCTAAGTAGGCTACTCCCCACCGGCCCCCTCACCGCCCCATCTGAGCTGCAGTGATTGCCACAGCCCCAGGGCTCACATGGGGCCCAGCATAGAGGAAGGCAGGCAAATGTTTCCTGGAGAAAAGGAGGGAAGGAGAGAGCATCAGTGGGGATTGCAAGTTGGTAGCTGCCTGGTGGGCAGAGTGCACAGAATCGAGGCATCTGTGCCACGGAATTCCAGCGTCTGTGCCTGCAATCTACGAGCCCCGCACCGCACACACAGCACATCGACTGGTCGAACGTCAAATGCCAGCGAGGGGCAGACTAGGGTCAATGGCAAGCTGCCTCCCAGTGTGTGTGGAGATCTAGTGACAGTGCTGGGTGTCAGAAAGCGCCAGTTCTGAATAGCCCTCAGGCCAGCAGTGACAAAACTGCCAGGCTGCTGTAATCGAACCTGACCCTGGAAACGAAGGGCTTTTTCCCCAACAGCAAGAGAGGTAACCTGAGACTCAGGCTGCCCAGGGGATATTCCCCACCCCTACTCTTCCTGCTCCCCCACCCCACTCAGAGCCCTGCAGGGAGGGGCACTCCAGGCCAGAAAGGAAAATCCACGAATGTACAAGAATGGAGCACTGCCCACCTACCCCAGCCCAGCCCCCCTTTCTCCATGTCTGAGCTCAAACCACAGGCCAGGACCCCCATATCTATCCCCCTCTGGGAGATGGGCAGGATCCGGCCTGGTGGGGGTGGAGAGGGCTGTGAATAGCCTGACCTTTCCTCTCTCCATCACAGAAAAATCATTTCTCCGTCCTCTAAACTGTATTAGTATTGGTAGGGGACTCAAGACTTGGAAAATTGTAGCTTAAGGTAAAAAGTTATAAGCTTAGCAAGTTATGTATATGTTAAAGCTTTTGTTTCAGAAACTACAGATAAGGCCTGTCCCGGCTCCTGGAAAAACAGCTGACCTCCTGGGGCACTGCTAAAGATTACCACCTGGGGACAACTGGAGGCATCTGGGACTTTGTGTTCCAGGGAGAGACAGATGACCACCTGCCCCTGGAGACAGCTAACTGACCAGGCCAGGAATGTTGCAGCTTCTTTCACCTAATTCTCCCTGAATCTCAGAGTCCTCACCACACCTTGTTCATTCCCTGCTATGAAAACGTTGGCCTGGAAAGAAAAGACAAGATGGTCTGTTAGGGTATGAACCCGCCATCTTCTCGGATTGCCGGCGACCTGAATAAAGCACCATAAAGATTCAATTGCTGTCATTGCTTATGGGGTTTGGTAGTGACAGGCAGCCCAAATGCCAGTGTCTTTTCCGGTTACAGTATCTTTGGTTCATGTTCGGCATTTTCTACTTATAAATGCCTGATACATCGTCAATGTACATTTGGTTCACACATGCTTGTTCCTTAAAGGCGCAGGCCGGGTTGCCCATGTCAGGGACCCCATGCACAGAGGACTCAATCAGCTTGGTTGTGATGTCTTTGAGGTCACTTGCAGCCTCCTCCTCCTTCCTTCCCAGAGGCCCCTTTCTTCCTGCCTCACTCCTCTCTTTCTGTACTCATTAGTAAGTTATGTTTCTGTGAGAAATGTGTTTTAAAATTGAGGAGCTACCGACACAAGGCCCCAGTTGCCTGTGAACTGGCTTATCTGGCCCCAGATATTGCAAATCATGCTGCAGAAGGCCTCCTCACCCCAGCCTCTTGCTCCCTGAGGGCCTGCAGTCTCCTTTCATGTTCTCTGTAACAGCCAGTGTGGCGAGGAGGAGCTGCTGGTCCAAGGGACAAAGAATGAGCAGGCTGGTGGGCCAGCCTCTATATTCTGGTGGCACGGGCAGGCCGACACTGACGGGTCCTTTTTGCTTCTCACATATCACACACACTCACACACACACACACACACACACACACACACACACTCACACAGAGCCTCTGGGCCAGGCTGTCTCAGGGTGGGAGAAATTAGAGAAGCGTGTGTGTGTGTGTGTGTGTGTGTGTGTGTGTGTGTGTACGCACATGTATAGTCCTGAACTTGACCTGGAAGTATCAATACCAACTTACAACGTATTTGCATTAAATTCCCCCCCCAGCTTGGTCCACTTAAAAAGCCTCAAACCAGTAACCAATCCAGTAACAAGCACTCCTGATGCAGATATGGCCTCTAAATCCCTTTTTCAAAACAAAGCAGTCAGAGAGCCTTACAAGAAATAGCTCATTCCAGGTCTGTGGCCAGAAATATACAAGATGAGCCTGGACATCCAGTCAGGCCAGAAAGCAAAGAAACTTTCAAAAGGATTGTGTCAAAAGGATCCAGAAAATCACCTTGAAGAGGCTCCCACTGGCCAGAAATGGGAACAGTCTGAGCGTGAGGAACAATGGCAAAGGACTGAAACACATCAAATACGTGCAAATTCTTGAGTACATGATGCCACTGAGGGAAAACCTCTGTCATCCTTAGGGAGGGACTGGGAGGAAGTTTATTTTTAAGAAGAAATGAAAGAGTATCATCATTCCCTAATGCCTATGAAATAATGGGTCCAAGTAAAGATGTCAGTGACCGCCAACATCGAAAAAGACAACCAGCTACTGCCCAATCCTTTTCACGGGAGCACACAAATCTCTTAAGTATTGTGAAAACAAACAAAAAAATAATCCTAAATCTAATCTGGTCTCTGACTTTAATTACCAATGTAACAGAAAATAAAAACAGCAATAAAAACCTGCGAAATGACAATCATCATCTGTAGGACAAGTAATCCAACTTCTTGACAAATTGCAAGGAAAAAAGTAAAAGTTGAGGAGATGCCTATGGGTTATAAGAATTTAAGAGACACATCAATCAATTGCAACATATGAGACTTACGAGTAGGGACCCAAAACACCTGGAATACCTTCTGGAGGGCGGGCCCCATGTAGCTGGGTGAGTGTTCTAGGAACCCGTCAGTACCAGCAAACCAGCTGGTGGTGTTGTGAGAGGCTGCATTCAACTTCAGTCATTTGTTTTTAAAAACTCGACACATTTGCCCATTTCACGATGGGTGATTTACCAGAGCACCTGCCCACACCAGGCTGAGTATTCAGCAGTTTTTGACCCAAAATGGCATGACCCCTGTGCCCCACCCTCCCTATTCACCCAATCTCACCAGAGTAATTCTGTTTTTGTCCCCCCCTCCCCATGAAAAAAAGCCCTCAAAGGGAAACATTTTGCCATGGAAGAGGTGAAACAAACAACAAAAAAGGCAGAAGCACTAAAGGCATCAAAATCGAGTCAAAACTGTTCTGAGGGATGGAAACTGTACATGTTTAGACATATTGTATCAAATGGAGAGTACTTTGAAGGTGAATGAAGTTTAAACACGTAAAAACAAATATGCAATTTTTTAAAAGATTTTATTTATTCATTTTTAGAGAGAGGGGAAGAGAAGGAAAGAAATGTCAATGTATGGTCACCTCTCCTGCACCCCCTACTGGGGACCTGCCCGCAACCTGGGCATGTGCCCTGACTGGGAATCAAACTGACGACCCTTTCATTCACAGCCCGTGCTCAATCCACTGAGCCACACCAGCCAGGCCCAAATACACGATTTTTTATAAATTCTGGGTTTGGGGCTCCCCTCTCATATTTAGATGCTAATTTGAACAAAAACTATACAAAATAATTTATGAGACAGAAAATGTGAACACTGGTTATTTGGTTATGCTAAGGAATTTTTATCTGATAATAGTAATATGGCTATATGGCTTTAAAAATAAGTCCTTACCTTTGAGAAATACATCCTGAAGTATTTAGAAATGAAATATGATGTCTGAAATTTGCTCCAAAATGACAGAGGATGATAAAGGCCTGTGTCCCTGTGACACAACCAACGTGAACCCGACGTGGCCCCGAGGTCTTACCACCACTGCATGGGGAACGGGGGAGGGGGACAGCTCAACACTGAGGATACAATCAGCCAAACACAGATGGTGGGCAATTCTGTAGAAGAAACGAGTGGTTTTCACAAACAAATGGCATTTTAAAAAGTAGCATGTTAAAGACATACTACTAAAAGCAATGTATCGTCATTGCTTATTTCAATTTGAACCAGCCAAGTATAAAAGACAGGTTCAAGACAATCGGGGGAAGTTGCGTATGAATGGGGTGACGAACAATAAGGAACCACTGTCGGTTGGACATGTTTACAGTGTTGTGACAGACTTGTTTAAAGTCTGTTTTTAAAGGTGCGCACTGAAGTACCGTAAGTCAAACGAATCGTCCGCCACATGCTTTAAAAATAGCCCAGAAAAAAAGGCGAGGGGTCGGGGGTGTGAAATAAAAATGGCAGAATGTTAATGATTGCTGAAGTTAGGCTCATTGTACCAGGTTCATTACTCAGGTATGTTTGAAAATCTCCACAATAAAAAGCTACATGAAATACAGAGCCAGGACTGGCGGGGCGCAGCTGGTTGAGCATGGCTCTGCAGGGGGAAAGGTCGCTGGTTGGTCCCTGCAGGGCAGGAGCTGGATTTGGGGTCTGGTCCCCGCTGGGGCTCAGGGGAGAGGAAACCAACCATTATTTCTCTCACATATCTATGTTTCTTTCCCTCCCTTTCCTCCTCCCTTCCCCTCTGTCTAAAGAAAAATAAATAGATGAAATCCTTTTTAAAGTATACAGAACATTTAAAAAAAATAAACAAAGCTAGTCGAAATTAAGGGACAGGAAGACTCATCAGGTTTGAAGGGTTGAGGGAGGTGACAAGGCAGAGAAGCCTCTGAACTTGACCTGAGCCTGGCAGGGTCTAGGAGATGAGAAAAGCCAGGAACCAAGGCACAGTGGGGTCAAAATCCCCACCTGCATGTCAGGGAGTTTGTATTGCTGCAGTTCTTTCTCCATTGCCTTGGACATACTATGAGCCTGTCGAGAAGGAAAATGCCCTCACTTCTCTGCACTCCCTACACTCTTCCACTCCCTTTCTTGACCTGGCATTCCCAAAGGAAGCCCCCAGTCCAGCGGACAGCACAGCCACACCCAATCACCAAAAGAGAGCAGAGCATTGGTCTATGGCTCCACCTGCTGGTGGTGCTTGGAACTGAAGCTGACAAAACATGAGAAGGGAGTTGGGGATCGTTTTTTGAGAAATCTGATCCTTACATGGCAGAAAAGATAACTACAGGCCGATTAAACATATAAGAAGCCTTTAATTTCATCACCATAAACATTATACTCTGGTTGCTCACATAAAGTATAAAATATTTATTCCGCTAAATAAATAAAACATGACATTATTGCAAACGGCACTTAAAACCCCCCAGAGATATGACCTCCTTAGCCTAGGCAGGGGGTGCTCCTGAGTTTCTGCATGAGAGTTCCCAAGCACAGATATGTCCTGGGCATGAGACGGACGAAGGTTTGAAGAGCCACCCTGGCTGCTTCTGGTCCTGGAACAGCCCCAAACAGAGGCTGTGGAGCCAGAGAAAGGTGGGGGTGGGCGGCTCCTTCATCAGCCCAGTCCTAGAGGGAGCAGAGGGGAGGGGGGCGAGGGCAGGCTGGGCCAAGAGAGGAGCCGAGGCCCGGGAGGCTGCTGAGACCCAAAGGCCAACTCTCCACCTTTACCCAGCCTTGGGCGAGAGGAGTTGGGGTATCAGCTGGGGTAAAGAGAGCTTCCAAGCTCCCGGGTTAGGCAGTTTTGGGGCCAGACAGATCACCCCTAGGAAAGGAGATTCTGACAACGCTTAGCCCAATAACCAGCCATGTCACGGGACCCAGTCACTGGGGATGTCACCTCCTAGGCTAGACATGGCAGAGCTGGGAACTGATGCCCCTTTATTGAGTTAAATAAATAAATTAAATATTTAAAGGCCCGTGTCCCTATGATGGAGACACAGGGGCCAACAAGCCATGTCTTGACAAAATGGGGGCTGGGGGCTCAGTGGGGCGGCAGTGCCACAGGGCCAGGTGGCAGCCCCTCTCCCCTAAGGAACCTACCCCCCCCTCCCCCCGCACCAAGTAACTTTCTTACTTTTAAATCCTGTGGAGAGTTTCACACTAGAGCAACATTAGAGGGACCTACAGGATTGGGGGCTTGGAGGAGGGAGAATTGGTGGCTGAGTTACTCAGCTCTCTAAATACCTTCCCTCAGTATGCATTGATCAAGACACTAGCTGTTAACGCTGAGCCTGGGTAACTCTGCCAGAGTCCTGAGTTCCAGTGCATGGTGCTAATCAAATGCCCTGCCCTTCTCTCCCTGTATTTAGTCCAGACTTAAGCCCATTTGGAGTCAACCACAGCCCTAAAGACTGGGAGGGAATCCATGAAGAGGTGTGGGAGGGAAGCCCCAAACTCTAACTGTGCAGCTATGCACCTTATCACCACGGGGTGGCAGCAGAGAGCCACATCACTTAGGCAGCAATAGAATCTGGGAGGCCAACCCAGTAGCCAGATGGAGCCTGGAATACAGGGAGCTGGGACCCAGTGAGGCAGCCCCCCCCACCCCCCAGAGGGTAGGAACTACTCTACACTGAGTATCTGGTCAAGTCACTCTTGTCAAATACTACCCGTGTAGCAAAGTAAATGGCAACCAGCCCCAGGCCTGCAGCTGACACCATATAGGCAGTGACAGACTGGCTGAGCTGGACGATGGAGCCCATGAACAGGGACGGGGCTACCTGGGACAGCAGGAAGGCACTATCCAGGATGGCGAGGTCCAGGCAGATGCCCCTTCCTGGAACAACCCTGGCCTCAGGTGGCTCGCCCACCACCACCCGCATGGAGACATCGCAGGCAGAGGCCCCGCAGAGCGCAGGTGCAGACGGGAGCAGACCACTGCTCCCAGCACCCACATGTCCATTGGGGAAGGGGGACCTGGCCTTGGGGCCAGGCGGGAAGCTGGTCATCAGGCTGTCTTCACTGGCACCACTTCCAGCATCTCCTCGGTACTTGGGCAGGAACACCTGTGGGGACAGTGGAAAGAAAAGGGGACAAGGACAGGTGTGCAACCAGGCATGGGAGTGCCCCCACTGTGAGCATAAACCAGGCCACAGCCCTTAAAGAAAATCAGGCAGTGGGTAAAAAAACTGAGCAGCCCCTGCTTGGTCTGGGCCTAGTGAGAACACCCCTCAGGACTGGGAGGCTCGAGGGGAGGCAGGGACAGGGCAAGCCTGAGACTAGAAGTCAGGGGCCCCTCTAGCCTACCCTGCAACAGGTGGATGGTGGACAAATGCAGTGTTGCAGGTTGGGAAGGGAGCAGGACCCCACGGCAAAGGGAAAGACAGGCAGAATGAAGACAGGGAGGAAAGACATGTAAAAACACAGGTGTGAAATCCAAGGCTGGGGCCCCTGGTGGCCCAAACCCTCTTCTTTCCTTCCCCCCACCACCTGGACATGGCAGAACTCTCATCACCATCTTCAGAGAGAAACCCTGCTCCCACTATACCCCGGGCCCTGTCTGGAGTGGCTGTCCTACTGTGAGGTCTGTGGCCCCAGCCTTGAGGCAAGGAGGGTCCAGCAGACACAGTGTCAGAGAGAAGCAGGAGGAATCGCCCTCACCAGACTCTGTGCCCCTAACTGTGCTAATGTTGAAGCCCTTCCCCCCACCTTCTCGCTGTGTCCTCAGACCTGAGTGACCTGGCCCACTCTGCCCCCAGCAGTCTGGGCCTCCTATTTGAGGGTGAGGATACAACTTATCAGACTGTGCCCATCCCCACTCATGCCCAACAGGAGAGAATTCTGGAGTTGGCTGCATTAGGGAACCACGGCAGAGCTCAAACCTGACTCCAGGGGAGCCCACAACTTAAGCACGCGGGCAAGAGGCAGGTGCAGGTAATGCCCAGGGCCAGGGGTGCCATCTGCAGCTGCCGGCATGGGACCTCCCAGGACTCTCCTCTCTGCCTGCCAGCCCAGGGAAGACCAGTGAGACTGTAGCCTGGAGAGGCGCAGACAGGCGTGCTCCTCAGTCCACGGGGAGGGCCAGTCCTGGCGTGTTCTCTGGCTCAAGTGCACATGCCCAAGCCTGGCCTTCGGACGTCAGCCGCTAAGCCCCCGCCCAGGTCAGCCACAGAGTGGAGCCTGATCAAAGTCACCAGCATGTGGACAGGGCTCTCACGAAGCAGGTTCCCCAACCCAGACCCTGCCCGCCCCCCGTCCCCCGCCACTCCTCCTACTCTGTAGCTATGGATTCGGTGAACCAGCCCGCAGCTTGCTGCTTCTCTGCTACCCCACCCATGTCCTACAAGGGCAGAGACATGCCTTCTCTGCAGTCTGAAGTTCTGGGGACAGACCTGCTTCTCCTCCCTGGGGACACCCTAACTTCTTACTCATCTGGGCAAAGCTCCGCTGCACCCAGGGCTATACAGCTCAGTGAGGCCAGTGGAGGGGACAAAAGTGACCACACAGCCCAGGCCAGGAGGCTTCCCACAGAAGGGACCCTTGAAAGGACTGGTTATTGTGAGGCTGCCTGACTTACAAAGTGCCCAGGCAAGTGGTGTCAGGAGCTGCAGGCTCAGAGATCTGCCCTGGGGGTGGGGGAGGCAAAGGAGTGAGGCAGGAAAAGAGAGACTGGAAGGAGGGGGGTAAACCATGAGAGGGGGGCAGTAAGGAGCCTTCTCCGTCTAGGACACCAAAGCAGGAACAGGGCAGTAACCGTCTCGCCGAGTGAGGGACGGTGTTGGCCACGCTGAGCCATGGCCACTGGCCACCTGCGGAAGCTAGGCCCGGGAGGCCATCTGAGCGGGTCAGCCGCCTCTGCACAGAATAACCCAGCCCAGGCTGAGGGCTTCTGTCGGACTGACTCTCAGGATCCAGAGAAGGGTTTCACATTCCCTGCAATCACCCACTCAAGTGCTTTGTGATCCCGACACCAGGAAGGCATTCCCAGAATCTAGCCCATACCCTCCTTCCCCGGCCCCCAGGGCCCCACAGGCTTCCTCTCCGATCACAGACTGCCTTCTCTGGCTTCTCTTGCCTGACTCCACCGCCCTAGCCCCCAGTGTCCAGTGTGGCACCCTGTGAGAGTACCTGCTTCTCCCGGTGGTAGAGGGAGGCTAGTGTGTAGGGCAGGATCTGCAGGGCGGAGAAGGTGAACCCGGTGAGGGCAGCCGAGGCGGTCACAACAGCCACGCTGCGGGACAGGCACGTGGCACCAGCAGCCACAGGGAAAGCCACCACGCTGGCCAGGTAGACTGCCCGGGTGCCAAAGCGCTGCACCAGCCGGTCCATGACCAGGGAGAAGAGCAGGGAGATGGCACACTGCAGGAACAGCCCCAGGCTGCCCATCCTGACTCCTGGGCGGGAGGTGGGAAAGAAGCGGTCAGATGGGGGGGCCAGTACAGCCTGGGGGTCGCTCAGAACCTGCTACCCAAGACCTGCTGTAGATCAGCCCTGCTCCCCAGCACCCTCCCTCCCCTACCTGTGACACCCAAGCCTGGGCTGTTAACTGACGTCAGGGAACACAGCCAGAGCTCCCAGCCAAGTGCAGAGAAAGATGTTCTGAGTATGAGCACAGGGCATGGGCCCCCCGTCTGCCTGAGCTCCCGCCCCAGAAGGAACCTCCCACAACAGCCCCCAGCCACGGAGCCTTACCCTCGTCATAGTGTTTCCGGGCCTCGGTGCCTGGCTCAGCCCTGGGCACACCCTGGTACAGGCCCTCGCCCACGAAGTCCGTGTAAAACAGCGTGAAGGTCATGAATGCCATCCAGCTGCACAGCTCAGCCACAAAGAGTCGGCGCAGGGCGTGCGGCACACGGCAGCAAAGCTGGTGCAGCCGGGGAAACAGAGCGCCCAGGTTCCGGAAAGCCAGGCGGGCACGGCACGGGCAGCAGTGGGGCGGCCTGGCGGGGACCGACAGCCCTTCCTCTGGCTCGGCTGGGCCCAGGGCTGCCTCCTCGGCCACGAACAACGTGGCTGCCATGCAAGTGAGGAAGATGAGGGTGAGCAGGCCAAAGAGGCACTCTTCCTGGGTGCCCAGGTAGGGGGCCAGGGCACTGGTGTCCCAGTCAATGGCAGGCAGGAGGTAGCCCAGGCATCCCCCGAGGCTGATCATGAAGGCATAGACGGAGAAGGCCTGGCGACAGTGGTCTGGGTCCCGGAAGAGGTCCGAGAGCAGGGCCTCCAGCGGGGTGAAGCACACCTGGCCGCAGAAGTCCAGCAGCCCCACGCCCAGGATCAGCAGGGCCAACTCCAGGGGCCTGGTGTCTGGGCCCAGCAGCCCCGCCAGCCGGCCGGCCCTCGGGATGAGGAAGAGGCTCAGCAGGACGCCCAGCGACAGTGCCCAGATGAAGGGCCTCCGGCGACCATAGCGCCCACGCCAGTGGTCACTGGCTGAGCCTAGGAGTGGCACCGAGACCAGGCCCAGCACTGGACCAATGCCTGCAAGGAGGGCAAGTAGTATGAGCCAGAGGCTGAAGCCCTTGAGGGCGGGGGAAGGGGGACCAGCCTCCCTGAGAAGGGTGGAGATGACCATGATACCACTGCAGGGAGGACCGATCCCGCACTGGGTGCTGTGCTGAGTGCCTCACAGGGACTCTAACTCACTCCTCACAACTTGAGTCACTAGTGCCCCTTTTTCAGAGGGGGGAACCGAGGCGTGGAGCAACAGATAAGTGACACTTCCGTCCAGGCACAGAGCTGGGGAGGCGGGAGGCGGGGCTTCAGCAGGCAGTCTGACTCCAGAGCCTGTGGCCCTGACGGAGCCCCTGCTTCCTGGGAGTCATGTGATGGTGACCACTTTGGTGGCCTTCGCAGAATTCATTCGAAGTCCAGAGCTCAGCCCCTGACCCATGGCTAAGAAAGAACCTTGGCTCAGCCACCAGCCTGGCTAGGTCACCTAACTCCTTGCAGACCTCCATTATCTTCCCTGTGGGCCAGATAACCTCAGAAGCTTGCTGCAAGCATGAGATAATAGATTATAGATTATAGATTATAGATTAGATTATAGATTACAGTTTATAGATTATAAAGGGCTAGCCAAAGGGGAAGGGCCATTTCTATGGTGTCTCCTGTGAACCAGGCATTAGACAGGAGTTTAGTGGTGACCAGGGTGTGTCCCTGTACTCTTTTCTTCCTCTTGGGACCCCCTTAGCCCAGGCCACCCCATCCCCAGCTGCACTAACCCAGCAGACAGTCGCCTCTCCCTGCCAGCGGCGCTGTGGGCAGAGACAGGCACTGCTGCCCTGGTTCCAGGCGGGATGCACCTGAACAGGAGGGCAGGAGGAAGTGGAGACTCACCCAGCACCATGGTCATGAACTTCTCTTCGACCCCCACTTCCAGCAGCAGGGGCGGTGCGTAGGTGATGCCCGCAGCCAGACACACCTCCAGGCCGAAGGTCAGCAAGTTGACCAGCAGGAGCTGGGCTTTCTGATGCCGCAGCAGGCGGCTCACCCACAGCCTCAGGACCATGGCGGGCCAGGTGGGTAGGGCTCCGACCGTCACTATCTCCAAAACTGCTTCCTCCCAGCCCTGCTCCAGGTGCCAGGGCCGCTCCTCCTCGCTGCCACCAGCTGCCTAGGACTCAGCCAGGAGGCCATTTCTCCGGTCCTCCGTGCGGGTCCAGCCGCTCAGCCCATGCTAACTGCCTGCTGCCATGGGATGCCTGGTGGGGACATGTCACTCAGGTCCTAAAAGGGCAGGGACAACAAACACACCGAGTGTTAAGTCCTCGAAACCAGGTCTCCAGGGTTTGCTCTGAATGCTCTGAATCCTGTCCACTCCCAAGCTGATGGTGTGGCCCCGCCACCCAGGTGCCACCCCTACCGCCCAGTCAGGAAATGCATGTTAATATTAGCCTAAGGCTGACATAATTAATAAGGTAAATATGATTTTTAAACCTCAGCATACTCCAGAGCCAAAGAGATGTTGGTTATTCTCTGTTTTGGAATACCTTTGCAGTTGCCCTGCTCTGCTAGTATGGGAGGGGGAAAAATCGAACCATCTGAATTCCCAGGCCCTGCTACCAAGGTGCCCCCGCAGACCCTCCCCCAGGCCAGGTTTATCTGCTTCTCTCCCCACTTCCCGAAGCTGGCTCCTCAACTCCCCTTAGTTGAGGGCAGCACTTCCTGCTCTGCACTGCCCGGCTGTGAACCGTGTGGCATCGGAACTCCCTCCCCCACGGACGAGGACCAGGGGGAAGGGAGGAGAGGCTGTGGGTTGTTGGGCTGGGTTTGACCCTGTCATTGATCCACTGACAGAGCGCTCCCCTGGGAGGACCTGGGCCTGAAAGCCTCTCCCCTAATTTCCTCCCGTGCTCCCCATTCATGGGGAAGAAACATCCCCACCTGTACTGCCTGACTGTCATGGGAAAGCGGGCCGCAGTCCAGCCCAGATGTTCCCAGGTCCCAGCCTCACAGGGGTGTGAACCCACACCAACTGTCGGCAACTGCCACGGCCCTGTGCCCCTCCGGCTGGCAGGGTGCCCCACCACTTCCCCGGCTGCCTTCGTCTGCTCCCCAAACAGCTCTATTCCCAGCAGAGACGTCCCCACAGCCCTTCCTTCCAGGCCTGACTCCTGTGCGTAGAGATCCCACTGGGAAGCACCCACCCTGCGCCCCTGCCCCTGGCAGCTGGCCTCCAGGTCGTGCTTTGCAACAATAACACACACTGCAGTCTGCATGGTTTAGAAGGGGCCACACAAGATCAAGTCAGCCACGAAGAGGCGGTACAGAGGAGGCGGGCATCTCCTGTGTGAAGGCAGGAGTCCCCTAACCTGTCATCCGTTCAAAGGAGCTGGGTGCACAGAGCTTCTGGACACTGGTGGCTGGAGTCGGGGGTGCCTCGTGACTCAGTCCTACACATGCATTTGAGGAGCACTACTCCTCTGTGAGGTCCACAGTGGTGGAGGGCCAGGCTCCAGTCCCCTCCCTGAGCTGGAGCACCCTCAGCCTGCATTCGTTCCCTCCTCCAATCTCAGCATCTCATAGTTTGGTACCCCAACCTCATTCATCTTTTCAAGTGACACTTGGCCCCAGAGGCCTTGTATATTACAAAACATGTTGTAGGTGCTCTCTACGCCATGCCACAGAGAGCACAGAGGGCCATCAACCCTAGGGAAGAGTCTCCATCCCATAACTGCCTTCTGGGGCCCTGCAGCTGGCCAATCAGGAAGGAAGGGGCTTCAGATAAGGCTGAGCTACCAGCAGCACCCTCCTCAAAGATCCGCTCACACCCAGACCACCAACTTTGGGACAAGGCATGGACTGGCTGGCACGGGGTTGGGGTGGGGAGGCGGGGGGGGTGCGTGGGAGTGTAAAACACTGGCCCACAAGTCCCCCAAAAGGGGTAGGGGTATCCACTATTAGTCTTACAGCTGGGCAGTTGTGGGTTCAGCTTGAGTCAAGCCCCTCCTCAGTGGCTGCATTGCCACAACACCCCCAGAAGGGAAGCAGTGGATGGTACAGAGACCAGGGTGCTTTCCAGCTTGGAAGGAAGGGTTCTGGGTCAAAAGGCTTCCAGCCCATTCCACTCCCTGCCCTCAGCCTGGGCAGACCCTGGACACTCACCTGCTCCGGGTTTGTAAGGACCAGGTCCTCCCTGAGCAAACAGAAACGTTTAGACCCAACCTCACCCACCACCTGCCCCCATTCCCAGGCCCTGGGTGCTCACCATTGTTGAAAATAAACTGCAGCTTTCCTGCCCCTGTCAATCACCCCACCCGCCTCCCTGCCGCGCCCCTTCCCTTAATCCAGCTCCTCAGCCCATAAGAAAGAAAGATAAAAAGGGTGGAGAGAGGAATTTCCCCTCATCCATCTACAACCCAGATAGCCCCCAAGCCGCCTCTGGGACCTCGGCACCTCTTCCCAGACCCTGAGGCTCTCTACCTAGAAACCCGGGGCTGGGCCAGGTGAGGAATTCACTGGGAGGAGTCTATTAGGAAGTGGGCTGGCTCTAAACCGCGCTCCTCCGCACACTCTGTTTTTGGGTTGCTGAGCCCGTCCTCCCCCCTTTTGATTCCTACAGCATCCCGGGGTCCAGGGCACGCTCCGCCCGCGGGCTCCACTCTTTCCAGCCTGGAAGTGCTGGAGGAATTCCAGACCCATGAGAGTATTCTCCCTTCCAAAGGCCCCTTTCTTCCTTTACATCTTCCCCAGTGCCCCAGTCCGCCCCTCTCCACGCCCACTCCAGGGCCCTGAGGGTGGAGGAAGTGACTGAGGGCACCCACAGCACTAACCCCAGTCCCCGGCAGTCCCTCCAGGCCTCCTTTCCTGGGGAACACACAGGGAAGCCGGGCCCTCTGGCTCCCAGGCCCAGAGAGGGGGTGGGGGGGCGGGGCAAGAAGGGGTTCCCACCACTTCCCCAGTTACACTCCTACGAGCAGCCCCGGGGCACATCTCCTGTTAAAATTGAAAAGTGACAGGTGGCTGCTGAGTCCGGTTTGGGGAGCTCCCCTGTCTGCGTCAGGAAGACAGGCAGGGCGACGGGATGCAATTCTCTCCTATACCCTCCCGTCTGGAAGACGCCCTGCTCAGCCCTTCAACCCGCTGCCCCTGGAGGACTCTGCCGATCTGGCAAACAGAATATCGACCCCGGGAGGACTCCGAAGACACCTGGTGGGGCGGGGTCGAGGAAAGGAGGGAGGGCCCGGTACCGAAGGGGGAGTCTGACCTGACCTCCTAGAAAGAAACAGTGGCCTTCTGGGACAAGACCCTCTCAAATATCTCCCCTCCTCTCTGGGCCCCCATGGCAGGACAGCAAGAAAGCTGGAGGAAACCCAACACCTCTGAGAGCCTCCCTGGGGCTCCACCCCAGGCCATCTTTCCTCCCTGCTGCCCCCCACCCTTGCCCAGCAGAGCCCCAGCCCAGACCGCCCAGGGCCTTGGCAGGGCCCGTGAACCTGCATTCTGTCTGTCCAGCTCCAGATAGTGGGAGACCTAACCACAGCGTGGGCTCCACACGTGGCACCCCCAGCAGGCAGTGGGCTCCGTCACCACCCACTTCAGATTAGGCCTCAGCAGGGAGTAGGGGAAACGAAACTGAGCAATAGCAACGAACTTGGCCTGAACTTTCTCCAAAATTCTGATGACAGAGTGGAGGAAGCGGGAGGAGAGGCAACCGAGCCCACAGCCCATTCCCAAGCCCACTCCCGTAGCTCCCCATGGGAAGGGAGGGTCAGAGGGATGTATAAAGGGGCCTTTGAGGACTTTCAAAGGGGATCCTGCCACCACATAGCTGAAGTGGAGCTGGGGGGAGCAGAGTCCCTCAGCTGACAGAGGCCAGAGGGAGCCCAGGCTGGGGCAGCCCCGCTGCCATGGGCCAGTGTCAGGCAGCAATTCTATGGCCTCTTTATTCGGGCCAGCGTCCCCACACCCCACCCAGGCACCTCCAACAGCAGCAGCCCCCACCCAGATGGGAGGAGCCGGCAGCCAGCGACTGTGCCCTCCTCCCTCCCTGCTCACCAGGATAGGGCAGCTTTCTCAGCTCCTGGGGAAGTGCAAGCGCCAGTACCAGTACCGGCACCCACCCCGCAGAGGGAGAAACGGGACAGGGTGGGCTAGCCAGAGGGGTAATGACTCAGTGGAAGAGGGGGTGGTCACTCCAGGCCAACCCCCCATGAACACTACCCTACACTAGGCTGCCCCACCCCGGGCCAGGGGTGAGGGTGGGGTGCAACCTTCAGGTGGAGGCTGCAAGACTTCAAGGTAGGAAGGTCCCCCATTCCTGCACACAGCCGGACCCCAGAATCTGGTTCCAGGTTGAACTCTCCAGGCCCTCTAAGCTACGGGTGGGAAGAGGTCTGTGGGTTCACCAGCCCAGCCTCCCTGCCAGCTGACCCCTTGCCTCGGTCCCTGGGAACCAATGTCCTTGGCCTTCTCCGGTCAAACCCAGCACACTGCATTCCCAAAACAAACTCCACCCTCGGGACAGCTCCAGGAGGAGCCTCGGGACACCCCAGGAAGAGGTCACGCTGGCCAGCCAGGAAACCTGGAGCATCCGTGGGGGTAAGGAGCCAGCCATCATCACTGAGTCCCTGTCAGGGAAGCCCACTGTGGGGGTCCTCTGGGCGGCTGGGGCGAAGGGGTGTGAAATTAGACTGCGCTTGGCTTTGGTGCCCTCCTACCCATTTTTAATCTTTGATTCTCGGGGTTCAAATACTTCCAGAGAAGTGAAGGTCTGCATTTCCTGTTCCCACTCTACAAAAAGGCAGTGATTTGCACAAACAGCCAAGGCCCACGACTTTGCAGGGCTCCCACAGACACCTGAAGACACTACCCAGGATGCAACCTCTGCACTTTAAGGGACTCTAAGAAAGAGTAAGGCCAGGCAGAAGGAGGAAGATCCACCCCCTCCCAGACCTGCTCCCCAGCCAGGCCTCCCCCAGGGCCCAGAGGCCAGGGATTTAGAGTCCGCCTGCTGCGCTGCCTTTTCTTCGCTCAGACTGGAAGCCTTCTGCTTAGCAGCTTGTCAGAGAGAGTGAGGGGGCTGCAGGCCAGGACACAAAGGGGGATTAGGGAGAAACCTCTAGGCCCGCAGAGTAATCCATCAAACTCTCTCCGGCTGCCAGCGCAGGCCCCTTCCCACTCAATTCCCCTTCCAGCTGCTGTGGGCCCCCAACCCCCTCCTGCTCCTGAGCCCTGTCAAGTTAGGCAGCAAAGAGAATCCCAGGCCCTGGGGGGCCAGAGGGGACACATTGAAGACACTGGGAAAAGGGCAACGGTTCCCTCCCCACACTCACCCCCGATGTGTGAAAACCCAACAGGTGGCAGTAGCTTGGAGGAAAGTTGCTTTTGTTGCCCCGTCTGAGAGCCCCAGCCCAGTTTCTGAAAGGAAACAAATGCCAGAGGAGGGTGGAGGAAGGGAGGAGGAAGGACAGGTCCCTGGGGCTCACTCTGATTCCCCCTCCTCCAGTCCATTGAGAGGCCTGACCCTCACCTTGGCCCGTCAGTCCGGCCAGCCTGAGCAGAGGGGGTCCCCTGGCAGTCCCGCAGGGGCGGTCCACCGGGACACGCATCTGACTTCAGGCAAAGGGCCTCCTAATCAGGCTTCCTCTCTGAGAACAGCTGTGACCCAGGGTCACACTGAGTCCCCTTGACCAAGTACCCTCCTAGCCAAGACAACCAGGACTCCAACCTGGAGCTCTCTTCCACCCCAGGGGCCAGAGGCCTCTGAACTTGGCAGATTCTGCAGGGTGACCTCAATTTTGCAACAGCCTGACCTGAGTTTGCATGCCAACTCCACCACTTATTAAACCTGTGTGACCTTGTTAATTGACCTCCCTGAGTCTCAATTTTCTCATCTGCAATCAACAATAGCAGCTAACAGTGAGGCCCTGCACGCCAGGCAGTCCTCCAAGCGTTTTACTCTTTCAACTGCCTGCTGAGGTGGGTGCAACGAGTGGAGCCCTCTGATGGGCAAGAAAACTTGGATGGACACCACCACCTTCGCAGCCATGTGGTGTGTCTGACAGCAAGTATAAATGGGGGCTCCGGGCAGCCTCTTCTTCCGTCGTCCTCTGGGCTTCCTCGGTGCAAAAACCCGGGAGAGGGCCTTCTCTTTCCCAAACAGGAGCAGCAGAGGTCAGAGGGCAGCCAGCTACTCCTTTACTCGTCTTTCCATTCTCCTCTCAACCTGGAGTCCCCCACTTACTAGTGCCTCTGTCAGCCCCCAGAGGCAAGAAGAATGCCAAGAATGTAAATGCCTCCCCAGGTGTTGGCCCCAACAGGTGCGCAGAGGCCACTCAGTGGACCAGGCTGCAGTGGCCTGAGGGGAAGGACAAACACCCCAATGTTATGAGACAGGGTGGTTCCCTCCCATGGGGGAAGTCATCACAGCGGCTGATACCTCCTAACTGTCCAGGGGTGTCTGGCACATGCTGGGCACCCGACAGCTTCCTTCTCTAGTCCATGCCCTTTGCCCAATCCTCCAGAGTAGGTGCTATTTAATATTCCTGTTTCACAAGAATGAAAATTGAGAAATCCATTAACATGCCCAAAGCTGTACAAATAAAAAGGCTTGAATGAAAATTTCAAACCATTTGAAAATTCTGGAAAGTGCTCTGAGCTGGGAGCCAGGACAGTGCAGTCCAGTTTCAGCAACTTTCATTGCTGTGTGGCTTGGACAAGCCACTTCACCTCTCTGGGACTCAGTTTCCACAACTGTAAAGTGAGAACTAGTCTCGGGCCGTCTCGGGTTCTTCACGACGCCACAGCTCTGTGATCGCACACCCACCACCACCACCACCTCGCCCAGGGAGGGTGCTCTCCGTGGACACGTGCCTGCTCAGGACCCACTGACAAGGCACACAGCATCGTGGGGGGAGGCACTCACAGCCCTCCACCAATGAGTGACAAGGGGAACACCGTGAGGAAGGGCCCCTGCCCCCGCCAAAACCCCTTGTCCATCTGCCCTCACACCACTCAAGTACAACAGAACACCAAGGGTCAGAGGTCACCTGAAACCTAGCCAGGTAACTCAGACATCTGGGGGCAGAACTGCCCTCTTCCCTATGCCCCGCCCCAGAGTTGGTCTCTGTTCCTGGCTGAAATTAGTAACCAAATTCTTTCTCTCCTTGAGCCTAATAAATGCTCCCTTACAAAGTGGGGCAGTGGTCCCCAGAAACCCTAAGTCCAGGGCAGGTAAGACTGTGGAGGAATGGGGAGTAGGGTGCACTCTCCAAGCCGCGGCAAGTCCCCTCCCCCTGTTCCCTTCTCTTCCTACCGCCCCTGCAAAGTGAAATCTGAACTGGCCTCCCTCCTAGTGAACTTGAACTTTGCCAGTCAGCCAGCCCAGGCAACTCTCTCCATCTGTGCACAAATGGCCATGCAGCCTGGCCTGAGAGGTGAGGCGCACAGGAAGCAGCCCTGGGGTGGAGGGTCTGGGCAGACCCACAGGTGAGCAGGGCAGGGCAGGGGAGGGGAGGGAGTCCAACTAGGGTGTGGTCTTAGCTCTGCCTCGTCCCACCTCTAGTATCTCAAATTTGATGGTCTGTAAGGACCTTTCAGCCCCAATATCCTAGGGCCTGTGACCAGCCCCATTTATCATCAGAGGCTCTGAGCCAGACTCAGTCCTGTGGAAATGTGTTCTCAAAAATAGCCATGCAATCAAAAAGCTGGGTACATTTCCCCAATGGAATACTACACAGGAGAGAGAAAGAAGGAACCCCCACCCTCCACGACAGCATGGATGGAACTGGAGAGCATTACGCTATGTGAAGTAAGCCAGGCAGTGAAAGACAAATACCATATGATCTCATCTATAAGTGGAACCCAATCGGCAAAACAAACAAACGAGCAAAATAGAACCAGAGGCATGCAAACAAGGAACAAACTGACAGGGACCGTAAGGGAGCGGGGAGGGGGACAAGGGAAGAAAGAAAGGGAAGGGTCTAGTTAAAGAACAAGTATAAAGGACCCATGGACGTGGACTACAGGGTGAGGATTGGCTATGGGGACCAGGGGTGGGTGGGGTAAGGAAGAGCAATGGGCGGTGGGGGGGGGGAGGTTGGGACAACTGTAATAGAACAACAATAAAAAAAAATAATAGACAGTGGTAAGGTGCAAGCAGGCTCCAAAAGAGACATTATTTATTATTATTATTATTATTATTATTAAAGAACTCTCATTTGCCTACCATTGGAGGAAGTATGCCTCAGCATGGGCAACCTGACCTCCCCAAAGGAGCATGAGAGAACACTAAAACTCCCCCCTCCCCACCATCCAACCAACACTCTCTGAGCCCCAGTCAGGCGACAGCCCGCTGTGAAGGGGCTGCTGTCCCTGTCAGCGGAAGAGACAAAGGCGGTCAGGCGCAGGGAGGTGGCACAGGTGCAAAGGCACTAGGACTTCCCCAGCTCTGTTGCTGAGCCTTGGAAGGTGCACAGATGGGAGAAGGGCAGATATCTGCCAAACACAGCCCAAGGTCTGGGGCTTGCACACCCACCCACCTCTTTTTCGTCCCCTCCCCAGGGAGCTGTGGTAGAAAGGACACCAGACCCCAACATTGTGGGATGAGTTTTGATCTCAGATCTGGGTCTGAGCTGGGGATATTCATTAGCACTGGGCGTGTTTTTGCTTCTAAAGGAGTCACCATGCTCTAGTTACCTCCCCTCCACTGCCTCTCCCCTCAGCCCTGCCCACTCAAGCCCCACACCTCCTCCAGGGTGGCCTGGAGCCCTAGCTATCAAGGATCCCCCTCTTCTCCCAGTCTTGCCTGCGCTCACCTGGCAGCCCCTCGGGGTTGGATGTGGATAGCTCACGGCCCTCCTAGTCTGGCTTGCTGTCCTTCCCTGCTGCCCACCCCACTGGCCCCTCAGCTCCCAGAAAGCAGGGAGCATAGCCCCTGCCCAGGCCCTGAGAAGGGGGGTGCTCAAATGCAAGGCCCCACAAGTGAGGCTGAGTCAGAATTCCTGTCTGATATGATTTGCCCAGCATGCCTGGCATTCACGGCAGGGCCAAATGCAAGGTTTTTGGGTGCTCGGCTCTCTGTAGTGACCAAAGCTGGTAGTAGGAAACTATATTGTCATACCCCTAGGGATGGGCCAGGTGCTGCGAGCTTGGACACCCTTTGTAAGCTCAAAGGACACTTGAGATTAGGCTGGGGGCGGGTGGGGGCACAGCAGAGAGCACTGGGGAAAGATGGACTGCTGCCTCAGCCCAGCTGCTCCCGAGGGCATCCCGTCTGGCGAGGCATTCAGTCTGGCCTAAATTTTGTAACAGACAGACTGTGGGGCTATGGGACCCCTCTTGCTGTCTCAGCCCAGCTTCCCAGACAGCCTGGTCTCCAGAATTAACAAGGAGGGGGAAGGAAATAAACACGTATGGAGCACCTGGTCTGTGCAAGCACTTTGCTACACATGCCTGTGGCACTCATCCCTCACCCTGACCTCACAGGGTGAACGCTGTCCTCTCCGTCTTACAGACACAGACACCGAGGCTACCAGGTGAGACAGGCCCACCTCCAACCTCAGAAGCAAGAGGCCCCGCAAGTCATGCGGGGTCAGTGGCACTTCTGCCCATGGAGGAGGAAACAAACTTGCAGTAGAAAAAGGGATTAAACAGGAAGTGCTGGCCAGATATCAAGACCATCCCGTGATGGCCCTGTCACCAGCCTCTCCCTACAAACAGGGACACTTAATGTACTGGACAAAGCTCCACACTCCAGCTGTACTGCTGGAAGTCAAGTGGCAGCAGCGTTCCACACACTGGGCCTGGTACCAACTGGTCCAGCCTCTGCCCTCGCAGTCAAGCAAACAGGGCCACTAACTGTTCAAAGAAAAGCTAGGCTGGGTTTCTGTTCTGGACACGAGAAAGCAGTGTGAAGCATCCCCCTGGGGAGGAAGGAGGGAGCTGGGCCCGCATGTATAGCAGCTCCCTCGATCATACAGTTACCCCAAAACTCACAGCAAATAACCTTTCTGCATAGAAGGCTCTTAAGCTTTCAGGACACACAGTCGTCCCTATCACCTCATGATTCGTCTCCGTCACCCCTACCCTGAGAGCGAACAGGGGCATGGGTTACCGGACAAACTGAAAAACAAGTCACACAATACTGCCAGGGGGGGAGCAGGACGTCCCGTCCTGGTGTGTTCTCTGCACGGCACCCCAAGTTCAACTGCATTTGTCGTTCACAGCTTACATGTAGTTACATATGGTCTAATGCCTTTGCTCAGAGACTCTGGTCTCTAAGTGTAAACCACAAGGATTGTCTCCATTGTCACCAGATAACAGCAGCTGACGTTTATCAAGCTCTTTCTATGTACAGCTGCTGTGCTCAGAGCTTTGCCTACATTAGGTAGCTACCGTTATCCTCATTCCAAGAGAAGGAAATGGACGCACAGAGAGGTGAAGTAACTTTCAAAAGAGACAACAGCATTCAAGCCCAGGCAACTGGGTGCTGGAGTTCAGCCTCTTGCCTAGTTGTACTGACTTCCCAAAGTCCAGGAGAAGTTGCTCCCAGAGAAACGAGGTCTATAGCAGAACCCAGGAACGGAGTCCCGGGCTGGGTGCCGCTGTCCATTCAGTCACGGGGGATAGATAGGGCGGACGTGGTGACTGCTGGCTAACACTTACTGAGCACTCACTTCCCATCAGGCGCACGGTCAGTCCCCTGCTGTGTGCGCGTGGTTTAATAACGCTACATTTGTTTATACTTCACATGTTATATTGAGCTGTTATTTATGCACATTAATATTTGTTAGTTGTTATTTAATAAATAATAAGACTATACAGTAGGTATTACCCTGATTATTGTTACAATCCTTGTTTTGCAGCCAGGGAGAGTGCACATTCCACAGCTAGTAGAGCAGCCAAGATATAAGCCCTGTCTCTTTGACCGTCTGGGTTTTTATCCATAATGCTGTGCTATTAGACGATAATGGTCCAGATGATAGTGCTTAATTTCTCTTTTGGAGTCCTCAGCCATCCCTGCCTTTCTGCCTTTTCTCTCCAGAGGCCTGGACAGGCTGAGAAAGTGGAATCCCTCTACCACCCAGTGGCCTAGCCAGACCTCGGTGGGCCACCAAGCACCCTTGCCCGGCTCCTCCTCTTCCTTTCGCCCTCCTTCAGGTGGCTGCGAGAGCCAGGAGAGGCAGGGGCGTCCACTGCACACCCCGAGAGTGTGCAGGGGAACTCTCCCCTCCCCCCACTAAATTAGGGCCTGGATGGCCACAGCTGCACATTCATCCAGCTGTATTTTTATCTTCAAACTCATCCTGCTGACTCAAGTTCCATTTTTCTGAGAACTTTTAGAAAAACAGAGTCCTGGACCCACGACAGGGCTGGGGGGAGGAGATTACGGAGGGATGAGGGAAGGGTACCCGCCCGACCGAAGGGCCTGTGACCTCCCATACTGTTCCACTCCCTCCCGAGGAGAAGTTGCTCCATGGGTTTCCGCAGGCTTCTCATCCAGCCTGCACCTCCTGGCCCCAGCTGTCCCGGCCCCTGTAAGTCAGCCTGTCCCCTCACAACCCCCAGGCAGGTGAACCCACACCAAGGCCTCTTGGACAGGAAGGGAGTCCTGCTAAGTGCCTCAGGAGAAGCAGCCTGAAGCCCCAAGGGCCTCACCCCCACCCCTAAGCAACGCTTCCAGGAGCCCAGCAAGGGTCACTCTGGGCCCTGGTCCGCTGGCTATGCCCAGCTGCAAACTCTGGAGCAGCAAGACAGCAGCTGGGCTATTCTTAGCCCCTGCTCCACTGGCATCAGGTGTGTGCGACAGCTGAAGGGCGAGTCCTCACCAGGTAGCCACCATGCCAAACCTCTCCCTACCCCCAGCTCTGGCCTCTTAAGAAAAGAGGAAGCACAAGGGAGTGGTGCTGAGTAGAAGGAAAAGCTGAGCAGGTCAAGAGTAGCTGTCAGGAAGATGGAAGCTGAGTCAGAGGTCAAGGGCAAGAGCAACTCACAGGGCTCGGGGCTCCAGGAGACTATGGGAAGGACTGACCCTCATTCTGGAGAAACCCTGCAGGTCCCTGGGGGCTTCTCCAGCAGGCAAGGCCCCTGCTTATGCCTAGAGCCCTGAGGGGCTGTGTCCGGGGCCCAGGTACCACCTCAGCACACCTGTTTGCTGTTCTCAGAATCCTCACCACCTCTACTTGAACCCTGGCAGGCAGGAGATCAGAGCACTCGGCTTCTCTCTTCCCTCCTTCCCTGAAGGGTAACCAAGACTCAGAAGGGAGCAGAGGAACCGGCGCGCGCACGCGTGCGCGCACACACACACAACACACACACGCTCCAGCCTCAGCTCCCTGCCCAGAGGCTGGCCGCAAGACAAATGTCCCAAAGGGTTCAGTCACCTCTCCCGCGGCTTCCAGGCCGCCGGCCCCTTTCCAGGCTCCCAGCTCCCGGACTGTGGGCGCCGCGGTGACTCATCGTGCCCCTTTCCGGTGAAGCCGAGACAAGGGAAGAAAATACATGCAACTTTCCAAAGAAAACTCTGACGAGAGAGGTGCAACAGGAGCTAGCGCCGGACCGTCCGCTGCTGCCTAATCCGCTGCCTGGCCGGGGACGGCCGGGCCCGGGCGCCTCCAGCCCAGCCCGCCTTCCTCCAGGAAAGAACAGCCCCGCGGGGACTCGAGCTAGTGCCCTGCACTCCGCAGCCTGGCCGCCCGGCCACCTCCACAGGGACTCGAGGGGCCGCGGCGCCCAGACGGCCACAGCGTGGTCCCCAGACCTAGGGGCGCGAAGCTCGCGACATCGCGGGGCCGGGCCGCGCCCGTCCTCTTCCCGCGCCGGGACCCTGTCGCCTGGGAGAAGAGGGGGTGCGCTCCTACCTGGCGGAGGAGAGCGGCTGTCACCAGGGCCAGCGCGGTGGAGCTGGCCTCTTTCTGCCCCCACGCGCGCCAGCCGGCGGCTTTTAAATCTCCAGGTTACTCGACTGGGGAAGAGAGCATGCGCGCTGGGGCTGCCAGGAGGGGGCGGGGCGGGACAGGCTGAAGGGGGTCCCGAGGGGTGGGGGTGGTCCCCAAGCGAAGACGGCGTGAGGTCTCCAAGCTGTCTTTGCAGCCGCGACCGAGACAGGCAGCCCCCGCGTGGCTCCCAGACGCCCTATCATTACCTAGGGCAGTGCACCGCCCCTTCGCCGCTCGCTACCCAAACATTTAGGTAAAAGCGACCCGGATCCGCGGGGCACCTCCTCTCAGGAGACAGTCTGTGACCGTGACCTGCACGTACTCGCTGGCCATGCCCCTGTCCCCAGGCGGAACAGCACCCCACTCACCCAGGACCAGCTCTGGAAAAGAGATGTCACATTCTCCCCGAGTTACTCTTCCTACTGCTCTCTGAGGCCGAAAGAGCGTCCTTACAGTTAGCTCAATCCCTCTTCCTGAAGTTAAAAGCCGCATTCCATTTTTTTCCTTCTTAGGGTATAGATGGGGATAAGGGGTTGATACTTGCCAGTAAAATGTCCCCTTTGTCAGCTGTTGAACAGGGTCCCGAGATACCCGTTTCCAGAATGCCTTCCACAAGAGCGGAACAGTGCAGGTGGGAAGCAGAAAACTGGGGGCCCTGGCTGGCCTTGTGTCTTTTTTCCTCCATGGAGTTTTACCCACAGGAAGGATAAATCCAAGTGCTGCGGACTGTCTACCTGAATACCACAAAATCACTGGAGGATGCCTTTGAAGGGAGGACCTAGGGAGCTGTGGCCCAGGACTGGGCCCTGGGGGCCCTAGGTCCCAGTGCTGGCCCTGCCACCAGCCAGGTGTGATGTGGAGCAAGTCCCTCCCATATTCTGGGCCTCCACACAAAGAAAGATTGGCCAGGTAATCTTTAAGGGTACCTCCAGCTGGAGGCAAAGAAGAGCGGGAAACAGAAGAGACGGGAACGATGGAGCCCTAGTGGGCTGGGGAGCCCAGAGTGGACACAGAGGAGAGCAGAGAAGAGAAGAAGCAAGAATCTGCATTTTGAGTCACTCGACAAGTTTCGCTCGAAACCTGGGAAGCACTTACCCCTGCAGCAGGTGACCTTCCACATCCCCAGGGGCTTTCCAAAGCCTTTGGTGCACCCATTTGTGGCCAAAAGAGACTAGGGTGGGGTCTTGGGTCCCTGAGCTGGTGTCCCCACTGCCCCAGAAAAGAGGGCAAAAGTAAAGGGTAATTCCAGGTCAGCTGGAAAATTACAGAGCCAGGAGAGAGTAGATGTGGTATTTTCCAGGCTTGGGCAAAGAGCGCTGGGAGCAGGAGGGAGTCCTTCCCTGCAGAGCATAGGAGGCCCCCTCTCCCCTCCCTGATTTTTTGCCAGAGGCCTACGTGGCTTATACCTTGTAAGCAAGGTGTGACATCCTGGACCCTATCCAGTGTCCTGGCCACCTGGGTAAGTGCCAGGTACACCTCCCCAGTGCAGGTGACCTTTCTCTACCAAGCCAGGTGGGTGCATTCTCCCAGCCCCACCTTGCACAGGGTGCTGTGAAAATGCTGCCCCTTTTTCTGCAGGCTAAACCTCCTCATGTAATAATAATGACAGTTGACTGTTACTGACTGTGCCAGGCATGGCTCTAAGTGCTTTTTATGTATTTACTCATTTAATCCTTATGATATTCAAGAGATGAGTTCCATTTTCAGATAAACTGAGGCAATCCCTCTGTCCAATCACTGTTTCCCACCCCCACCCCCTTCACACACAGACACACACAGTCCCTGGGCCTCAGAAACGGGCAGAGGCAGCAGTCCCTCACTGAGCCTGACCAGGGACTTCAGAGCCCCAGAGAGCGTCCCAACCCCATACTACTCCTCACAAGCCTGGGTCATTCTGAGCAACCACCTATGTGGGTCTCAGTTCCCCACTATGGGGTACCACCGTGTCTCTTTCCCTTCCTCTTCTCTCCCTCCCTCACCACACACACACACACACACACACACACACACACACAAAACACATACACGCCCTACTCCCTAGCCACTTCCCATTTATAGGAAATGGGGGATGACGTGAGGAGCAAGGCCATCCTTGGGGACCTGCTAATAGTCTGGCTGAATATTGGAGAAACCAAAGACGCTGGCAAAAATGCATTAGCAGCTTCTCCTCTGCCCTCCCCCCACAGCCCCTTCCCATTATACTCAGGCTCAGAGCAAGCATTGTTCTCTTTCTACACAGTGCGATACCTCGCTGGGGCTGGTTAGCCTTGACAAGGCCTGCAAAGTCGCGAAGAACTTGTTTCCTTTATGTTCCCCTCTCCTCTCGCCATCTCCACCTTACAAAGGCTGTGGTCCCCTTTGAGGTCTACTTGCTTCTTCCTGGCCTACCTTAGGGTCGGGGTGAACAGTCTTTTGAGTATAAAGGCCACCGCAGGGCCAGATCCTAGCTCTAGACTTGAATGGAGGAGGGAAGGGGCCCTGGACACAACAGTTCCATTTCTGGGATTCCACTTGTGGCATAATAATCAGATATGCATGTCAAAGGTGTATACATAATGTTTATCTCATCATTCTTCATAATAGGCAGAAATTCGAAACAATCCAAGTGTAGAATAGTAAGTTATTGGCTAAGTGAATTATGGCAAATCCATATAATGGAACATGATGCTGCCATTTGGCAGTGACGATGACAGAAGAATTTTAATTGATGGAGGAAATGTTTATTATATATTACCAGTGAAGGCTACAAAATAGTGCTCACAGTGGGATATACATTTTCTAAGGCAGGTGTACACTAATGCAACGTGATCTCCAGGACTGGATCTTGGAACAGGAAAGGGACAGTGGAAAACTGGTGGCAACTGAGTAAGGTCTTTAGTTTCATGCACAGCACTCCAGCGGCGTTAACATCTCTGTTCGATAATTGTACTGTGGTTATGTCGACATCGGTGGAGGGGGAGCCTTTCTGTGTCTCAAAGTTTTCTATGTGGATTAAAGATTGCTTTTGTAAATAGAAAGAAAAGGATCAGTAAATGTTATTTTTAAAGGGAAAGAATAAACTCAAACGAAGGCAGAAAGAGGAATGGGACACACCACTGGGCTGCCCCCAGTGCGGGCCCCACTCCCACTTCTATTCACAGGGCTGGGGTGAAGGAGGTCAGGGACCTGAACAGGAGAACCCCACCACCCTCAAGGCCTCCTTAACAGGGAGGTTTGGCACAGTTGGGTGAAGAAATAAGCTGGAGCAGGGTTTGAAAAGGTGAGGAGGAACTGGAGGGTTATACACACACACCTGGCCGTATTCCTGCCGTCACCCGGCACTCTGTGGGCACAGCAGAGAAACTGAAGTCGCTGAAAGGACGGGACAGCCCCATCTTCCCTCTCAAACCACAAGTTTTGGAAGGACCATGGCCTCTAGTTCCTGAGGTCACCAGTGCTGCCCCTGTCATTTCTAGAAGGTTGAACCTTAGAATTGCTGGTGAGCCCTGACCTGTGTGGTTCGGTAAGCTGGGCATTGTCCAGCAAAGTGAAAGGTTGCTGGTTCGATTCCCAGTCAGGGCACATGCCTGGGTTGTGGGTTCGGTCCCCCATCGGGGTGCGTGGGAAAGGCAACTGATAAATGTTTCTGCCCCACATTGATGTTCATCTCCCTCCCTTCCCCTCTCTCTACCAGTAAATAAACACAGTCTTTAAAAAAATTGCTGGTGAGCATAGCTGCCATGATACAACTGCGAACAGTCCAGTCTGAGTGGCGACCCACACAGGGGAGTTTGTGGAAGTTTTTAAAACAACAACAAACACCTTCAAGTATACATCCTCCAGGAATAGAGAACTTTCCTTCTACGAAGAGAAGTTTCCTCTGGACTTAAACTTCCTTCTGAGTCCTCCTCCTGGCCCCACCCAGGTCCAAGGGGAATCAGGAGAGGTCAAAATGGCCCCCAGAGCAGAGCCCTCCCCCCCCGGCCAGGTAGCTCCGTTAGCCAGAGCATCATCCTGACACCCCGGGGTTGTGGGTTCGATCCCCAGTCAGGACACAGGCAAAAATCAACCCATGAATGCATAAATAGGTGGAACGACAAATCGATGTTGCTCTCTCTCTTCCTTTCTCTCCCTCTCTCTGCCTTCCTTTCTCTCTAAAATCAGTCCATAAATTTAAAAAAAAAAAAAAAAAGCTGCTCCCAAAGCAGAGAGATCTGGCTGAGTCAGAGCTGGGGTCTCTCTACTCATGAAAAGATGTTGGCTTTTTTAAAAAAAGATTTTATTTAGTTTTAGAGACAGGGAAAGGGAGGGAGAAAGAGAGAGAGAGAAAGAGAAACATTGACTTGAGAGAGAAACATCAATTAGTTGCCTCTTGAATGCACCAGGGATGGAGCCTGAAACTGAGGCATGTGCCCTGACCGGGAATTGAACCGGTGACCTTCTGCTTTGCAGGACGACGGCCCAACCCACTGACACACATCGGTCCTGGCAAGTTGTTGGCTTTTCTACAGGCAACAACGAAGTCAATGGAGAAAGGGAATGGCCTCAGAGGGCCAAACTAGACTAGAGGAGAGAGTCCGGGGAGCCAGGTTATAGGGAGCTCACGAAGGGGCAGGTTCGAAGGTGCTTTAAACAGATGAAGCGCGAGGGATGGGCAGCTCCGCGGGGCTCTCAGGCACCAGGAGCGGGGCGAGCCTGGAGGAGCCCAGCAGTCCTTCCCAGCCCCGAGAGCCAGTCAGACCCACTCCACTCTCCACTCAAAGGCCGGAGCTGTCTGTTAGCCTCCGTATTTGGGGGGCATCAGCAGAATGCTCCAAGTCAAGGAAGCCTAGTTCAAAGCTGAGAACGGGAGCCGCTCAATTTTGGAAACCAAATTAACAGGACGGATTGGGACTGGGGTTAGATGCTTGATGGGACTTGTTCCGGGCAGTGAGGCAGAGGCAAAAATGGTAACTCTGTCTCCTTCCCTTTAAGGTTTCGGGAGTGAACCAGACGATCTCCCTCCAAGTCTCTAAATGGCAAAGACACTTAGTTAACTGGGCTGGGCTGTGAAACGCCTGGAGCAAGGAGGTGATTATGTCGCTGTGAATACCAGGAAATCTACTCTGGAGCTCAGCTGCCTGAGGGGCTAACTCCGGGTGGGTTGGCAAATGGGGAGGGACAGCCAGAGGCGACAGGGCTCCCCAGCTCCACACACCCCACGGAGACCTTTTGCCAGCTAGTCAATGAGAGGCTGTGTGCTAGAGTTGGAAAAGTGTGGGCTCTGGGACCAGACAGACCCAATGCCGCTGCCTGGGCACCCAGTCGCTCAATTCTTGTTCAACAAACACTTATTAAGTAACAGTTATGAATCAGGCTAAGATGTAGTAACTTTACGTGGCAAGTAAGGCATTCAACTTCTGAGTCTCAGTTTTTATGCAGAAATCTTGCTGGGAAGAATGCAGGCCCCTGCTTGAGGGAGGTACCTAGAGGAGAATCTCAGTGCGTGTCTGTTCATTCTGTACTATGCACAGGGTCCTAAATGAGGTGCAGAAGGACATACAAGGTACATCCTCTGCCCTCATGGAGGTTATAGTCTTCTCTGGAAAACAGAAAGTGGTGTAAAAATATTACTCAGCAGCATGAAGGCAAGTACAAAATCTCAAGGCTAGAACCAACTCCAGAGGTGGTAAGTGAAGGAAGGTCCGTGGACAAACCCGGGGCAGCGGGGCAGCGCTGGGAAGCTCTGCACTGAGTTTGGAGGCCAGCAGGCCGGGGACAGTGATAGTTCCCTGTCTCTGTGCTGCGCTCGGCAGCCGACAGCCGACGTGGCACTTTCACACACGTCCTCAGATTTCATCCTCACAGGTACCTACCCCAAAGGCAGGCAGGTGCCACCCCCGTTAACAGATGGGGAAGTGGGGTCAAGTAATTTGCCCAAGATGGTAGAGCTGAAGCAAATGAGAGCCTGAGCCCTAGCACCTTGCTCCAGCATGCTCGGAGCCCGGGGTTCCCTGCGTGGCAGCAGGAGCCAGGGCTCGGCTCCCACCAAGACAGCACTGCACCTCGGTGGTGCGTTACCACAGCAGCAGCAGGTCCAGACAGAGCCCAGCTCAGGAGGCAGCGGAGCTCAAAGGGGATTTGGTTGGCAGCTGCATCTCCACAATCTCCAGAGTGGGGAAAAATAGAGGGGTCAAGAGGGGAGGGAGGGCACAAAGGAAAAGGACCCAAGATCTTGTTCCCATTTTTCCTCCAGCTGGCTCTAGGCTGTGAGGCAGGAATAAAAGGAGGATGAGGCTGCCATGCCCACCATCAAGTGCTCTTACACTATTTACTCAACCAGAGGCATGGAGGGCCAGACAGGAGGGAAAATACTAGAACTGCAGCAAGAAGGAACGGGAGTCAGACTAGAGGAGGGACTTCCCTGAGCATCTGAAGTAAGATGTAAAATTTCTAACCTTCCTTCCCAAAGTGTCCCCTCCCACACACACAAAGCTCTCCCAGTCCAGTGCAGTATCGCAAGGGGTGAGAGGTGGGTGGGATAACCTGTGGCAGGCTCCACCTTGAGAATCTGATGCTGGGGGTCCTGCAGGCTGGGCAGCTTTTCCCATTCTGGAAGGGATGGTCTGAATGTGTCAGGAGTCATGGGGGATAGACTGCGGATGGAGTAACTTTTTGACAGCACTTATACAGTACCTGGACATATGTGTGTGTCCTGAGGTGGGCGGGGCAGGGCGGGGTGAGAGCAGCTGATACTCATTTAAGTGGCTGCAAAGCCATTCTCACGGTCCTGATGCAATGCTCAGGATAATAAGAAGTGAGTAAGTAGTAATTAGATTGTGAACTAACCTCTTGCTTCAGGGTATCTATCGTACCACTTTTGCACAATCCATCCCCAGGCCTGCGGGAAAGACAGGGCGGGGCTGAGTCCAGGTACCTGAGCAGGGCCTCCACCCCCAGACTCTGGAGCTCCAAAAGAAGAGAAGGATTTGGTGAAGACCCCCCACCACCTCCTACTGGGTTCCAGGGCCAGGAAATAGGGAGGGAATAAGCCACAACATCTATAGACTAGATTTTGTTAGTTTTGTTTTTTCTTTTTTTAATTTTTAAAATGTCCATTTATTGATTTTTTAGAAAGAGAGGAAGTGGGAGGGGGAGAGAGAGAGAGGAACACCAATTTGTTGTTCCACTTACTTACGCATTCTTTGGCTGATTCTTGTATGTGTCTGACTGGGGATCAAACCTGCAACCCTGGCATATCGGGACACACTCTAACCAACTGAGCTACCTGGCCAGGGCCTGTTTTGTTTTTTCTAAGTTAATTAATTTCAGAGTCCTTCTCAGTACTGCCATGCATAGCTGCACATGTTCGTGCTGAGCACCATCCAGCTGTGTCGGCTCAAAGAGGCCCCCTTCGTGGAATGGGAAGTGAGGAGATAGAACACTGAAACATCTATGCCCCGCCTGTTCAGAGCTGACTGTCCAGCAGGTGACATAGCAGTGAGCAAGCAGTTACCCCAGGTGTCCTTAACAGGTGTGTGCAAGCCCTGGCCAGGTAGCTCAGTTGGTTAGAGCATCATCCCGATATGCCAAGGTTATGGGTTCGATCCTCCATCAGGGCAGCATATAAAAGAATCAACCAGGGCCCTGGCTGGTGTGGCTTAGTGGATTGAGCACGGGCCTGTGAACCAAAGGGTTGCTGGTTCTATTCCCAGTCAGGGCACATGCCGGATTGTGGGCTGGGTCCCCGGCTTGGGGTGTGCAAAAGGCAATCATATATTGATATTTCTCCCCCTCTCTTTCCTTTCTCCTTACCTTCCCCTCTCTCTAAAAATAAATTTTAAAAATTTTCTTTTAAAAAAAGAATCAACCAGGGAACATGTAAATAAGTGGAAACAAATGGATGTTTCTATCTCTCTTCCTCTCCCTGCAGTGCTAGAGAGGACACACAGAGGCAGGTTGGCCTGGATTTGGGGCAGTCGGCTGTGCTCTCCCTCCGCCACCCCCTTGTCAAGGACAGCCCCCTCGACACTCCTACCACTTACATATTTTTTCCACGTTTCTTCCCCCCTCCCCACCACAGTTACTCTTTATTGTTCAACTTTATTGTTTCCTGGGCTTTGTTTTGCCTTCCCTTAATTAACTTCAGAGTACCCCCTAGGGCTGCCATGGTGTGCATGACCTTTTTCTAATGTGTATACAAAGTGCTATACAGGCAGGCAGTGGCCCTGGCACCTTCGTGGACCAGGCACTGAGAAATACATTCTGTCCCCCCTCCTCACCCGCCGTTTGGTTCACTCTTCTTCTCCTGCCCCCATCTCCATCCTGTGCCCTCGCCCAGAAAAGGCTCTGTAGAGACTTGGTAGTGTGCAAAGGTCATGAACTCAGTCTGAACTCAGACTTGGGCTTGCTGACCGACTCTGCCCTTACCTGTGGTAAACTTGGGGCGAGTAACTTCTCTGAGCCCAGATGGCCTTCCGCACAATGGGGATTATAGTTCCCATCCCACAGGGTCCCACAGGGCTGTGTGAGAGTAAGAGAGTGCTTAGTTTAAAGCCCGACCCGGAGCAGTAAATAACCACTGTCCTGGGTCCTTCCCTTCCGCCCCCTGCTCCTGACTCCTGCTCAGGGCCATTGCCTGGTGCTGTCTCATCGCCCCGCCAGTCTGTGTCCGACCCCTGCTCCACAAACACAGCAGTCTCTCACAGCACAAAGCATCATTTGCAAAGCACTTGCACAGGTACTTCTCATTGGCTCTTTGCCACGCCGAGCAGCGGTCAGGAAAGGTGTCGGACTGACATCTCAAGGGTTATGTGGCTACAGAGCAGCAGAGCTGAATGAGAAGCAAGCCCGTTTCCTTTGTGCTGAACTCCCCAGGTGTCACATGGAGGTTGCTAGAACTCTGCTGACACCTTCTGAGAATAAAAGAGGGGAGCGCAGGTGACACCCGAAACCCACACATTCAAAACCTGTCCTCCACCCTCCAGCCCTGAACACACGAACGGATGGACAGCGGAGGAAGCCCGAGAACCAGGAGGAGCTGTCACGCTGGCCCTGGCGGGAGGCGGATGCTGTCTTGGTCTAACGGCTGGGCTGGCGCGGGAAGGCCGGTCCCGATCAGGCAGACGTATCAGACCAGACAGACGCTGACAGCGGACCACAAGCAGGGGTGATGGGGCCCCTGATGAGAACCTCTGTGATAATGTCTCCAAGGCCTTTCTTCCCTCACTCATATCTCCAAGATTTTAAATTTTTAAGAAAGATTTTATTTATTTTCAGAGAGAGGGGAATGGAGGGAGAAAGAGAGGGAACAAAACGTGGGTGAGTTGTCATACATACCCTGCACCTGACTGGAGACCAAACCCACGACCCACGCGTGTGTCCTGACCAGAATCGAACTGACGACCTTTCGCTTTGCAGGATGACCCCGAACCAAGCGAGCCATCCCAGTCAGGGCTCATCTCCTAGATTTTATGTAATGCCCTAGTGATAGAGGCCTCCCGCCCCCCACACTCTGCTCAGGCTGCGGTGCTGACACTGCCGCACACTCACCGGCCACTGCAGGCCTGTCCCGCAGTCAGTGCAGTGGGCGGGCTCACTGTGTCGGGAGTGCTGGGCACGAGGATCACAGGGCGCTCCCATGAAACCTCCTTCCTGGGCTTATGCTTCCGTGTCACATACAGTATGTTGTGTTTGCTCTTTCCAGTGGCCTCGGGAGACAGGTATTATTAAAGGAAGGAAATGTAACCTTACAGAAGTGGGAAGTGACTAGCTAGGGCCACACAGCCACTGTGCTGGAGCCTGGCCTTAACCTCCAGTCCTCTGACCACATCTACTTCTTTTTTTAAAAAGATTTTACTTATTTATTTTTAGAGAGGGGAAGGGAGGGAGAAAGAGAGGGAGAGAAACACCAATGTGCAAGAGATACACTGATTGATTGCCTCTTGCACACCCCTAACTGAGGACCTGGCCTGCAACCCAGGCATGTGCCCCAACTGGGAGTCGAACCAGTTGGCCGGTCAGCACTCAGTCCATGGAGCCACACCAGCCAGGGCCACATCTACTTCTAAGGGAGGTGACTCAAGGGAAGAGAGGCTGCTGGGTGCCGAGACCTGAGCATCCAGAAGACAGGGCAGTGTCGGCTGTCTAAGAAGACCCTGGTAAAAAGGGACCCTTCTTTCTTAGAGGGAGCAGAGCCATTATAGGGCTTGGCCCCGCCCTCAAACTTCCCAGAGGCGGGGGAGGAAGGATGAGCAGAAGGAAGGAGGAATCAGAAGGGCACACCTCTGCACTACCCCTCACCCTGAGAGCTTGCGCCCGCAGCCCCTCCTGCTCCCAGCTTCCACTTCATCCCCAGCACCCAGCTTTGTATTTGCATTTTGATTCTTGTGCCTTCCCTCCACAGCGCAGCCCGGAGACTGTGTGCACACATCCCCACCCCCAAGGCCACACAGCAGCCTCCAGGGATCTCTGGGCTCCGTGGGGCGGCATCTCTACTACACGGAGTGGGAGCCTGACAAGGTGATTATGAGCTCCCCAGGGAGACAGGCCTGTCATTAGGAGCAGACTTTCCATATCCATCCAGCAGCTAGCTCTCCTGTTTGTTTCTGTGAACTCTCTGCCAGGGCTCTGCAGGCTTGCTGCTACATGAACCCACCGTGTGGATGTGGGGCAGCCTCTGAGAGGAGAGAGGGTGCCCGGGGTTTCCCCGCTGGGGAGGTGGACTTTGTCTTCCAGACCCAATGTCCCAAGGAGATTAAGCCACTTCAGCCATCCTACCTTCTACTTTCTAGAAAAAACTAAGGGAAAAGGGAGTTTAGATGAGCCGCAACTGGGCATGGGGCTCCTGTGGAACACCACTTTGGGGGCCCCTTCCCCAAAAGGCTTCATGGGGGTGCAGGTCCCCTCAGTCCCTCTCTGGACTCCAGGAGGCTGGCACTGCCTCCATGGCCCAGGGTGAAACAGGGCCTCCCAGAGCGTGCAGCAGAAAGGGACCCGTCCCAGAGGCCATGTTGTCCTTGCCGCCGAACAGCCTCTTATAGGAGCCCATCCGCTTTTTGGAACCATCTAGGAATCTGCACACTTTTTCTGTAAAGGGCCAAGGAGGAAAGACTTGAGGGACCATACGGTCTCTGCCACAAGCACTCACCTCTGCCCTAGGGCACCGAAGGTGGCACAGACACAACACGCGAACGAATGGGCATGGCTGTGTCCCAATAAAACTTTACTGAGGGACCCTGAAATTTGAGTTTCATACAATTTTCACATGTCATGAAATAGCCTTCTTTTTATTTTTTTCAACTACTTCCAAATGTGAAGGTCCTCTTTATTCGTGGGCTGTGCGAACGCCAGCAGTGGCCTGGCTGTGGCAGGAGGGTGGCGGTTTTCTGTGTTGCCTCCCCACAGAGCTGCCGTGTGTGTTGGCCCCTTTGGATAAAAGCCGCGATGAAGCTGATGGAGTGCAGATGAGACGGGTGTGGAACGGAAGCCGGGCTCCCGTTTACTGCCTTTGGATGACCCTGTGGGTTTATTTTTTAAACCAGCGCTTACTCCGTATTTATTTTGTGCTTCTGCGTAACTCCCTCATTCTCCCCACAAGCTCATGAAGCCAACCAGAAGCACTTCTATCTGACACCTGAGGAAAATAAATGTAAAGAGGTAAAGTCACTTTTCTGGAGCTGTGCAATCACCATTTGGCTAGGCTGAAGTCCAACCCTACAAGGTGGGGCCACAAAAAATCTAGAACTGTCTTCTGGAGGGTGGGCCCCTTGTAGAAAAGGCTTCTCCCAGACCCCAGGTGTGTTCTGGAAACGTATCTGTACCAGCGCACCAGCTGGCATCGTTGTGAGGACCTGCATTTGGCTTCAGTGGATTTTTTTTAAGATTCTCTCAGTGTGTGTGCCCATTTCACGCGGGGTGATTTACAAGTGCGCCTGCTCACACCAGGTGGCGTGTTCAGCGGTCTTTTCACCAAAACCAGCATGACCCCTGTGCCCCACCCTCCCTATTCACCCAGTCTCGCCCGAGCAACTTTTTGTTTGTTTGTTTGTTTGTTTGTTTCCCTGGATGAAAAAAGTCCTCAAAGGGAAACATTTTGCTGACATGGAAGAGGTGAAACAAAAAAACAGCAGAAGCACTAAAAGGAAGCATCAAAATCGATGATTCAAAAACTGTTTTGAGCAGTGGGAAAAAAGTCTCCATGGGTGTATTGCATGAAATGGAGAGTACTTTGTAGGTGACTGAAGTTTAAACGTGTAAGAATAAATACACAATTTTTTGTAAATAAATTCCCATTCTTTTGAGTCCCCCCTCGGATGTATACTCAGTTTTCCAGCCCCTGTGGCCAGCATTCTGCCTTCATTATGGGCTTTTTCTGCCCTTCTGAGACCTCCTGGGGATTTATCAGCATCCAACAAATAGTGGGTAAGCCCCTTCCAGATGCTGGAATACCGGGTCGAGGGGACAGGCTAGGCCCCTGGATGTTGAAGTGCACGTTTCAGTGGGGACGCTGCACTGGTTCCTAAACAACTTCAGGTGGCCGTGAAGAAAAACAAGACGATGAGTTAGAGGGCCTTTGGCAGCAGGGGGAGGAGTCAAGAGAGAAAGGGTCCTCTGAGGAGGGGGCATTTGAGTTAGGTCATGAAAATGAAAAAGAAGCCCACCCTGGGCAGCTCTGAGAGGAAAGCACTGGGAAAATGGAACAGCGGACACAAAGGTCCTGAGGCAGGACCAGCTGGTAGGAAGGGGAGTCCCATGAACGGAGAGAAAGCCAGTGTTAGATGGAGTTGGGTCAGTAAGCAGAAACCAGAGTGCGCAGATTTTATTCTTGTGCAACAGGAAGACACTAGAAGAAGTCAGGCAGAACAGCGGCATGATCTAACTATGTTTTCAAAGATTGCTTTGGGAGGTATACGTCTGGCAGGGAGGAGTATCCATAAGTCCAGTGAAAAAAGTGATGATGGGCACAGAAAAGTTTGGAACAGGACATTCTGTGACCACTGTTGTGGCGTGGGGAGCCCCGGATGGGGTGGGGAGGGCTCCTTCTGATTGGTCACACCCAAGGGGAAGTCTGTCTCCATCTTCCTTCTCTTATTTACCCTACAGCCACCCCCACACTAGAGTAAGCAAGTCCTTTGAGACCCAAGGGGCCGCAGGAGAGAGAACTGGCAGAGTGAGCAGTCCAGGTCATTTGGGGGGAGGGGAGTGGCCCGTGGCCTCTGTCTCTTCCCAACCATTGGCCCCAAAGGCCAGGGGCTCTGCCCGGTCACAGCTCTGGCCCCAACCTGGACCTGGGAGCCACCGGGGCAGGATGAGCAGATGAGAACAGGGAACAGGGCGTCAAGAGCCTGTGCTCTCCTTCTCTTCCAGAGGAGAGACCCACAGGGAGGTCATTCTTATGCAAAAGAAACACGAGTGGGAAGAAGGAAAGGGGGGTTCTACACCTTTGCTAGGCCTACGGCTGAAGAAAGTTCCATGATGGGATCAAAGGTTAAGCATCTTTGTCAGAGCCAAGGCGAGGCGGGGAGTAGGGCAGTGCTGGGGCCAGGCAGTTTCTGGAAAGCATTAGAGGCACCGAGGACTTTGGCCACTTGGGGCTTGGAATTTGAAGGGAAGGATAGGTTTGTGGACAGTTTGCGTGTGCTTGGCAGAAAGGCATTCTACCCGGCACACCCAGTAACCATTCCAAAGAGGGGTGCCCACTGTCCATCTCAGGCTTTCACTAAAGCCAGGAGAAGTTCACCTTGACCATAGAAAAGCCCAGTAGCAGTGGAACTGGTGATTCCTAGGGGCTGACCTGTTGCCCCGTCCTCCTGGGTGCGGATGCGACAACACCTGTGCTGCAGAGAGGCGGTCTGCACCGCACCCAGCCCCTGCTGAGTCCAGCCTCCCCACCTGTGCTCAGGTCCCCCGTCACTCTTAGGCCAGTCACTTAAGGGCTTCCTTCAAACCAGACTCCCGAGGCCTCTCCTGATCAGCCCCACCCACAGAGAGGGAAGGCAGGGAGGCAACTGTCCTTTCAGGGGCTGGGGCTACTGCGAGTGAAGAACTTTATATATCTCTTTATATATTCCTTATGACTCTTATAGGAGAGATATTTAGCTTTATTTGAAAGATCAGGAAGTGAAGTCTCAGAGAGATTTAAGTGCCTTGCCCAGAACACACAGCTGACAAGTGGTGGAGGCAGGACTGAAATCAGGCCAGCTTCCAAAGCCCGCGGTGCCCCTGCGCCTCCGCTGTGTGTCCCTTCATACCGTTACACTACTTGTCAATTGTTCTCGTTCCCTTCCACCTGTGGACTGAATCCTGCCTTTTGTCCCTACATACAACCTGGCTCTCCTGGCAGCCCAAATGCTTAATGCTAACGATGGCCGTGTGTCTGCTGACCAATCATTTCTTCAGACTCTGCCTTGATTTTTGGTTTGTGGCTGAAGGTAACCACCACCATCCACTGTCATGCTCTTCTTTTCCCTCACCTGCACCTGGACAGAAGGGCCAGAGCAGATTGTCCTCAGGCACTACCAAGGAACACGGCCTGCGGGCCCACTGTGTGCCTACACAATGCTGTGGCTGGATAAAAAGACCAGCTGAGGTTCACATAAAGCCTGGACATGAACGTCCATAGCCTCACTTGTAGTCGCCCCAGAGTGGAAACAGCCTAAATGTCCTTTGGCAGGTGAAGAGTTAAACACACTCTGGCCCTAACACACCACGAATCAAATAACTACTCACCAACAAAAAGGACAGAGCTCCCAAGGCACAGAGGCTTGGGCAGAATTATGCAGAGAGAAAAGCCAACTCTTTTCATGTAGCATTTCTGAAGTAAAACTGCAGGAGTGGGGCACAGAATACTGGTTGCCGAGGAGTGGGGGTGGGTAAGGAGGGCGTGGCTTTCCAGGGCAGCATGAGGGGTCCCTGTTCCCTGCAGTGTTGTAACTGTTCAGAATTGGGATTGTGACAGTGCGGACATACACAGGTGCAACATTGTATAGGCCTACATACACACATGCATGCCCACCCGTGTGCGTGAGCATGGATGCAAAGCAAACTGGGAAACCTCGGTGAGGCTGGAGATTGGCTCAGAGTCAGGATCCTGGCCGTGATATTGTACTGAGTCTTGTAGAATGCTACTGCTGGGGGAGCTGGCCACGTGCACAAGGTCTCTCTCCGTGTTGTTCTCATTATTTTAACTGCATGTGAATTTACAGTGACCTCAGTAAAAAACTCAATTATAACAAGAAAGACTTAAGAGATCCCCTGTCCTACAGGGGCTTATGGTCTCTACCGTGCCCCCTGTTTCTTTTCTCTGCCTCTTTATCTAACTCCAGGCTGATGTCGCCAGGGCAGAGCGAATGATTTCTCTCAGGGAAGAAATTGCTGAATGAGGAGCAAAGGACCGTAATGAATTGTCACTTCTCTTCCTGATTTCCCAATCCCAATCTCTTCAACTTTGGCATTTAAAAAAATTATTATTTTTTGCCCTGGCTGGTGTGGCTCAATTGGTTGAATGCCAGCCTGCAAACTGAAAGGTCACAGGTTCGATTCCCAGTCCAGGCACATGCCCAGGTTGTGGGCCAGGTCCCCAGTTGGGAGTGTGCAAGAGGTAACTAATTGATGTATCTCTCACACAGTGATGTTTCTCTCCCTTTCTTCCTCCCTCCCTTCCACTCTTTCTAAAAATAAATAAATGGAATCTTTAAAAAATTATTATTTTTCAGTTCTCACCTAAAGACATGTTCACTGATTCCAGAGCGAGAGGAGGGGAGAAAAAGAAAAGAGAGGAATGTCTACATAACAGAGAAATATCAACTGGTTGCCTCTGGTAGGTACATATGCCTCAACTAGGGATCGAACCCTCAGCCTAGGTGTGTGTCCTGCCCGGAACTGAACCCACAACCCTTTGGTGAATGGGATGATGCTCCAACTAACTGAGCCACCCACCCAAGACAACGTTGGCATTTTCTAAAGGAGAATTGGGAGTGGGGGAAGCGCTCAGAAACTTGGAACAGCCCTGAGATCAGGGGTCAAAGAAAACGACAAAGAGGCCCCACCTCCCTACCAGCTCTCCAGCTTCCAGGTCAGTGTAGGCATTTCAGACACTGCTGAATCACTGCTCACGCGTGTGTGCACCGTGGGGGTGGGGGGGGCAGTGTCCTCTCTCTCCGACAGCGGAAAGAGGAAAGGTGCCCAAAGCCCTCACATCATCCTGGAATCTGCTTCATGAGTAAATTTTCTAGGGAAGCAGCAGCCCAGCTGTTTCCTCTCCCTCTAAACTCTCCCTCCACCTCCCGCTCACCTGTAGTCCCTCTTGGGACTATTTTCTAACACCGCCTCCCAGGCACTGTGCTGACGGAGGGAGGCCCTGTGGGGAGAGGAGGGTTTTCAGCCTGTCCCAGGACCTTAGCCAAGGTCTCTGGCCTCCCCACTGTGTCCCAGCCTCCCTCCTGCCTCACCCCCACTACCCACTGCAGCCCCAGCCAAGCTTGAGGCAGCCAACTCTGTCCCCAGCAGCTGTACGCAGCAGGGGTGGGGACAGCCACACTCCCTCTCACTCCCAGGCAGCAGCTGAGGGGCTGTGAATAAATAACTCAACTTCCCTGGGGGCCTTTGTGACATTCCGCCTGTAACCACCACCTCATCTCATCCTTTCCTTGGGTTCCTCAAAGCGTCCACATCACAGCCATGCCCAGTGGCCGGTCTGCAGGCTTCTGCGGGAAGGAGGGACACTCCCTCTCTCCGGAGCGGGCTGGGCGCTGCTGGGAAGGGCAGGGAAGAGAGGAGCCTGAGCAGCTGCTTCCTTTTTGGTCCTTCCCATGATACCCACGACCGCGGGGCACCGGGGACTGGGGTTTCCCAGCTCAGCTGAGAAACTATTTCCTTTCATAAAGAGTCATGTAATTAGCCTGGGGAAATGGGAGACCCCAGAGGGTGAAGGCGTTCTTCGGCAGAGTTGACTACGAAGGAATGAACGAGGGGAGCTCTGAGGAGCCGAGAAGCCCCCTCCCAGCCTCCCACCCTCTAAAGCACACAAACGCCAGGCTTCTCCGCCTGTCTCTCTCTCCTATGCAAACGCAGGCCCCACTCAGCAAGGAAACACAAGGGCCCTAGCATATACAGTCTAGCTTTGAAATGTTGC